>PVIH01005521.1:0-33336 GCA_004025045.1 Sigmodon hispidus
TCTTTCTTCTCCTGGTCCTCCTCCCCCCCTCCTCCTCCCATCCTCTTCCCTCTACTTCCCCCTCCTCCCTTCTCTTCCTCTCCTCCTTCTTCCTCCTCTCCCTTCTTCCCCTCAAGGTGAAGTTTATCAAATGTAAAATCAACTATTTTTATGTGAATAATTTGCTGGTATTTCTTACCTTCACAGAGCTCCGAAAGCATGACTTCTGAGCCTAGTGCTTGTATAGGCTGGGATCACAGAGGCAGGGCTTGGCCTTCTTCCTGGGATGAAATGCTTGGGAATTTTTCCACTGGCTCCAGGTGACAACTTCCTTTGCAGGCCATGGCTTAAGAGGATGGGTTTGTGTGCTTTCTCAGGGGTCCCCATTGACTAGACATTTCTCACATAACCATACTGGGATCCTCCTGTTAGGGCTGGTAAGGCTGCCTAGGCCCTAGTGTGTGTGTGTGTGTGTGTGTGTGTGTGTGTGTGTCTGTCTGTCTGTCTCTCTCTCTCTCTCTCTCTCTCTCTCTCTCTCTCTCTCGTGTGTGTGTTTGTGTGTGTGTGTATGTGTGTGTGTATGTGTGTGTGCTGTGTGTATGTGTGCACTCTTTGTGTATGTATGTATGTGTATGTGTGTGTAAGTGTGTGTGTGTGTGTGTACTCTTGGAGTGCTTGTGGTCTTTAGGACAGAGCAGTAAAGGGTTGGGAATATTTCAATACTAGGGTATTTCAAGACAAGTTCTTAGCTTGTTCTCCATCACTTTTGAATATGTACTTCATTTGAACTGAAGTGGGAGTTTTAGGAGGATAAAGTAAATATGACCTCGGCCATGGGGAGCTTTCTTTGTTCCTTTCTAAGATTTATTTATTTATCATGTATACAGTATGTGCCTGCAGACCAGAAGAGGGCGCCAGGTCTCATCATAGATGGTTGTGAGCCATCATGTGGTTGCTGGGAATTGAACTCAGGAAGAGCAGCTAGTGCTCTTAACTTCTAAGACATCTCTCCAGCTCCTGAGGTGAGATCTTAACATGATGATTTCTTCAGTGATGGAATCTGACCATATAGAAAAGAAATAATTGCATGCATGTGAGCTGGCCCACATGGGGAAAAAACTGTTCATATAGAGTGAATCCAACTCCCGGCTTGAATTTGCTTGATGAAGAAGATTGGTAGAAAGGAATGCCCACATCACTGCAATTGACTGGGAGTCTAGATCATTTGTTGTGGTAAATCTCAGACAGAGCCTGAGAGGATGCTGAAGCCAGCATCATCCCGAAGGTTTTCAAAAATCTTGCAAACCTGCTTTCTTGGTCATTTATTAGTTTCTGATTTGGAAGGATCAAGGTCATCAGTCATTTCCCAATGCCAAGGACTATGAATACCAACTCTAAAGACAGCCAAATTAAAGTAGGTGTTGTCAAGCCTATGCTACTACTACTTACAGGTTTCTTTGTTGAGGGAGGTAAGATGTTTTCCTATTATTAGCTTATTAAATGTTGAGAGAATCAAAGAGTTAAATCTCTCAGATCCTCCCTACTCCCAAGATGCATCTCAGATCCTCACTGTTCCCAAGATGAGTCATGTGCTGTTGACAGGGTGTTAGAACCATGTGTGACAAATTAGGAACAGAACCATAACCCTTTACCCCTCCCTTGTTGGTAAGGAGGGAGCTTCAGAATGGTCGTGGAAGTGGTAGAGAGGTGGCTCAGTGGGTAGCATGAGGGCCTGGTTTAGGGTCCCTGGTACCCATGTAAAAAGCTACCTGTTGGCATCTAGGTGCAATCCTAATACTGCAAAAGTAGAGATAGGAAGATCCATGGAATTTGATGGGCAGCTGGTCTTGCTGAATTGACCTCTGATCTCTACATATACATACACTTATGTACATACATAAATGTACACAATACAATAAAGGTTTTTTAAAAGGTAAAAGGGAGTGACAATATAAGATACTTGCCTTGGGTGCTTTGTTTGACTTCTCAACTCCATTGTCATGTTAATGGTTCTCAGTTTCCATGCTGTGCAGGTTATCTGTTGTGTGTGTCACCATGAGTGTCCTTATAAAGGAGGTGGTTGGGGAACACCATGAGACTGAGTGCTTTCTAATTTTTCAGCATGCTATGCTCAGAAACTTCAACTGGATGAGCTCATTCAGGTCCTTGGTAACTGTATGAAGTAGGGATCATTGTTGCCCTCATTTTCCAATGGAGATGAGCTTTAGTGTATGAGTCCCGGTAAGAGTGCTCCAGGTTTTCCTCAGCCTTCTGCTTACCCCTCAGAGAGGTTAGCTAGCTCCTTTAGCAGGTGACTTGCAGTGAATGCCTTTCATATTGCCAGTAGCTGGGTTTACAGGGGGTGGGGTTCAGCAGAGGTCATGGTCAGGGGTGCGAGCCACAAGAAAAGCATGCCATAGTAGTGATGCTTGCAAGGCCACTCTGCAGCTGAGTGTTAAAGAGAGTTTCCAGGTGACCACAGGAGGAAGATGATGGGTCTCGATATGTGAAGGGGACTCAAAGGGTAAATGGGTATGGATAGATTGTGAGCTCTAAGCATTTGGTATTTAGGAGCTATGATAAGGAAGGAACTTCTTTATTTAAATGACATTTCTGGACTGGTCAGCTTTGGCAGCGACCCCTGTTGGATCTTGAATGAGAGCTTTGAAGTACTGGTCCAGCATGACCTGTGCCATTGAACAGAGCTCTTCTGAGCCCTGGAAGACACTTGCATATGTGACAGAGGAAAGATAACCTCAGAGATCTGCATGGGACACTGTGTCTAAGTGTGACACTTGCCACTTTCTCTAGATCAGAGAACAAGGTCATTGATTATTCCCACAGTAGATAGCTGCACACCTTGGTAATCCATAGGATTATATGTGAGGACATTGATTTTTTCCTTGCTGTAACAAGAAAAAAAATCTTCCTACCTTAACAGCCCCTGAGAAAAGCAAATTGGGATATAACGCAGCTCCACCTCACTGTCTGCTTTGCTTATAACTCTAGAGTAAATGAAAATACCACTTAAAGGAACTTTCCTTCCCAACACCCTTTTTGATGCATATCATTTACTTAGTTATAACTGACTTCAGAAAGACAGGGTTTCTTGCATTGATAACTTTGTTATTGCTTAAGTTTGTCTGTGCATGTCTCTGATTTTACCCAAATGCACTCTGTTGAAATTGATTGAAATGCTTGTAAGTGCAAGATATTTTAAAAATACCCTTTGTAATTTTTTTCTGATTGTATTTGAACCATAGAATTTATGTTGCTTTTTTTTTTTTTTTAATTGAAGCATTCTGAGCTAGTAAGATTGCTCAGTGGTTAGAGGCACTTGCTAAGCATGTCTGGAGACCTGAATTCAACTCCTGGAACCCATGCAAAGGGGATAGGAAAGAGTAAACCCCGCAAGGTCATCCTCTGATATTTTTGTTTGTGCTGTGGCTTTGTACTTTATGCATGCAGTATACAAACTGTACATCTACTGTGCATGTGTGTGTGCACACACACACACATGCACACACCCACACTGCACAAACATTCATATACACCATAATAATACTAAATAAAGATTAAGAAGGAAAGATAAGTTTTTTTAAAAAAATAATAAAATTAAAGCATTATAATGCAATGGTTAGTTGGAGATGGACCGCTAGGCTCTGTTCTGCTTGAGCACCTGTCATAGATGTGACTTTGGGAGTCACAATGGTTTTTGTCTTGTGGGGTGGTCCCAAGGGATGATTTAATGCATGCATATTGCTCAGAAAGATTTCCAGAACATCATGGATTTCAGCTGCTTCTGGGACTGCCATTTCTCCAGAAGATACCAAACTTTCGACCTGTATTTGGAAATTGGATAAGCTTGTGGGTAAAAATCCTTCTTTTTCAATAGTACAAGTGTGACACAGTGCAATCTTTTAAAACTTAGTTTTCCCCATATTGTAACATATAAATTTGGAAGGCAAAGGGAAAAGATATCACTCATAGCTGATAGGGGCCATAAACACTCTGTTTCTTTCAGACCCTCCTTTAGGCTTTGGCTCTTAAAATATATACTTAGCTCGTTGTATAAATAATTTAAATATTTATTTTATTTATTTAAAAACTAAGCTATTGTCCATTACATTTCAGGGAATTGCTACCTGCACAGTAATTGTGAGTGTGCACTTAATGTCAAGCAAGGCGATTTTAGCTGTTTATTTAACCTTGTTGCCTGGACTCAGCCATTTGGACTCTTGCATTTTATTGTTGTAATTCTGTGATGAAACTCTTCTCTTTTTACTTCTTTTCTGGTTTCATTTGTTTGTGTTTTTGAAACTTTTTCCTGAGGATGGTCTCAAGTTTGTAGCAAATCTCCTGCCTCAGCCTTCTGAAGATTATAGGCATGAACTATCATACCCTGCGAGGCTGTATTTCTTTCTTTCTTTCTTTCTTTCTTTCTTTCTTTCTTTCTTTCTTTCTTCCTTCCTTTTTTCCTCCCTCCCTCTCTTTCTCCCTCCCTCCCTTCCTTCTTTTCTTTCTTTTTTCTATTTGGCCATTAGCTTTTATTTATTCACAGACTTTATAATTAAAAGAACCTAGTAGAGGGCTGGAGAGATGGCTCAGTGGTTAAGAGCACCGTCTGCTCTTCCAGAGGACCCGGGTTCAATTCCCAGCACCCACATGGCAGCTAACAACTGTCTGTAGTTCCAGTTCCAGGCAAACAGCAAGGCAAATAAATAAATAAATAAATAAATAAATAAATAAATAAAAGTGTTAAAAAAAAAAAGAACCTAGCAGAAGTATGTGAAAACCCGAATCCAGGGTTGTGCATGTCACCATATTTAAACATGGGAGCAACACTTTTTTACGTCAGGGGCAGCGGACATCAGATGCTCCTGTGTAGACAGCCCTGGGCACACTTGAAGTTGCAGCATTTCTGCAGGAGAGTACCTGGTCTTTATAGCTGCAGGACCTGGAGCACGTGCAGGAACTGCCACTGATGTGGGGTCTATTTCCAGTGTAAGTGAGTTGAAGTCCAAAGGTACTAGGGAAAATCGGCCATGCTTTCGGAAGGCATGCTATAAGAGTTTTGCATTTGTACAGTTATTTCTGAAGTAGGATCACTGAGTGTCAGGCAGAGAATGTCATGGTCTTGGAACATGTTTACATTGCTTCCCTGCTACCTGCCAGAGCCCTCAACCAGGCTTCCCCTCTACTGTCTGTCATCTTAACAATGCACTGATAGTTAATGGAAAATAGTACCTGGATGATGACTCAGAGTTCTAATTAGTGAGGATGTTCACTCACATACGTATTGCCTAATTATGTTGCTACTTTCCTGAATTTTCAGATAATATCTTTTGGCATCATCTTACTGGCTTTTAGCTTTAAAAAAATTATCATGATGCTTTATCAGTTTAGGTTAACTCTTCAGTGTCTTTGCTGTATTTAGACCCCCCCAGCTTGATCCTCCCCCAGCTTGTTTGCCTTTTTGGTTATTTAAAATTTTTTGCTTTAACTTTAATTTTTTTTTTTTCACAATTAACTTTTTAGAGACCTTAAAAAAAAACGTCCATAACATTGCAGGGAGAGAATAGAAGAAATCATATAATTTTTCCAACAGCAAGAAAGTAACAGCTGCATATGGAAAGTAAATTCAATAGCAGAAGCCCTGCCCCGTCATCAGCCTCACTTTTTATTGGTAAAATGTTTCCTGTGGTTATGTTTGTGAATGTTTCCTTCAGGGATATGTTTGTGTGTATGTATCCTGGAAGAGGTTATGTATACTTGTTTTGCACCTGGTACTTGGTCACAATATATATTTTGAGGGGTGGAGAAATGGCTCAGTCAGAAAGAACATGCTCCACTCTCTCAGAGATCCTGAGTTCAATTCCTAGCACCCACATCAGGTGGCCTACAACCATGCATAACTACAGCTCTCAGTGTAAAGATCTGACATCTCTGGTTCTTGGGACACCTGAACTCAAATGTTCATACCAATACACATAACACTGTTCAAAAATATGCATTTTGGAAATGGTGCCATAGTGGTAATTTGGACACAAGCACACTCATAGACACATTGCATATGTCAATGGCATGTCACATAATATTTTGGTCCCTTCTCTGTACTGTTTAGACAGCCCATGCTGACAGACCTTTGATTTCTTCCAAGCTGTTTTCTAGATTTTAAGGGCAAGAAGTTTTCTCCCTTTTAGAGGTTTAACAATGAACTGCTTTAAAAACAAACCAACAAACAAAAACCTCTAAGTTTATCAGGCTCCCGTTGTGGCTCACTCTGGAGATGCAATTAGTCAGAATGGTGGGACAGGAAAGAGACGTGGGAATTAGGAAAGCTCGGCTTTGTGATTTCAGAGGAGGTAATGATTCTAACTGGCTTCTGGGATGCACATTGGAACGCTATTGCTTTGAGCATAATTACGCTTTTCACAGCTTAATTCATCCATTATTGTGTGATGTGGTATTTAGACATAGCCATAATTACAAATCTTGCATGTTTATAAATAAGAAGATCACCGATCAAAATAAAACTGTGGCAGTTAAGAATAATGCTTGGTTCTTGTAAGAAATCAATGAAAAGTAATTGGTTGTGAACCATGGCCCGCTGACTTAAAACACTGCTTCTGCCTGGATCCTGAGAGCCGGGTGTCAAGTCTGTCCTCTGCCTTACCTCTGGAGTTCCACACCATTTTATTTTCTCGACCTATGCTTGGTATGCTATATATAGAACCAGCACTGGATATCTGATTCTCATACATTTTAAGAGGTTATCCACATGGTTTGCTTTTTGCTGTGCAAAATGAATAAGGAATGGGTCTAACTTAGTACAACTCAAGTGTGTTTGCCATGGTTGCACAGTACAGAATTAAATGCTGTTTTGGTTGCACCTATGTTTCAAAGATCCTTGCTGGTATGTTTCTCTGGAAGCCAACAACATCAGAGTTTTACCATATGCTCTTTACAAATCATTCTCTTTACCCCGAGTCTTGAAATCAATGCAGACAGGATGGGGGTTGGGGGAAGGGTGGTTCATATTTTCTCTGAACATGTTACTAAAAATATGTTCAGTGGGACTCTATAGACACATGGCATAGCAGAGGTGACTTTGATTCAAGTATTGCTCATGAATTGCATGTGAAGTACTAAAATAAGAAATGTGAATTTTCCAGAATACTTAAGTGCCAAAACTGGCTCCCCTGTCTGGTGAAAGCTGGGTTGCTTTGTGCCCAGGGGTACAGGAACAAAAAAGGAGCTTTAGAGCTCTTGGTAGCATTCATCTGTCCCGGTCCCTGACAGGGCTGGTTCCCAGATGGCTCCTGAGTGGCAGGCGCACAGCCCTGGTTCTCTTCCTCTCCTGGGTGAAGCAGGTGTTCTTTTCAACCTATTTTCTTGTCTTAAGCCTCTGCATTTCCATAAATACGAGCAGGCAGCTCTGGGCTTCTCTCTGTATTATACACCCTTTCTTTTTGATGTTAGGGAAAGCAAGTGTACTGGTTTTCTAGTTGGTCATTTCAAGAATGTAGCTTTAGTATAGTGAGCTAGCACTCCTATCAACAATCCGTTCATCTCCTCAGCTTCTTCCTGAACATCGTGGATGCAGCTGAGCCTCGTCTCTGAAACATACTACAGAATTCACGATTGATTAGCCAAACAGGAGGGCTGACTGCTTCTGTTTGAGTACCAAGAGCTATTAAAATTCTCTTGCCTAGCCAAAGACAAAAGAAAAGAAAAACAAACAAATAAAAACAAAACCAAACCAAAAACTCAAAACCAGAAAAACCAAAGCAAGAAAAAACCCAAACCAAAGCAAAGCAATAAACAACAGCAAACCCCAAACAAAGCAGGTGACTGTTTCCAGGATGGATAAATTGCTGCCGCAGGAAGCTTCAGGGTCAGAGTACTGAAATCACCCATCTTTCACCGTCCATAAATTTTCTGATTTACAGCGCCACTCGTGGTGCAAGTTGCACTTATTCATGGGGATCTCCACTGAGATCATAAACCACTGGAAACCAGAAAGGAAGAGTGAGGCTTTAGAAGGAGGTCTATTGTTCTTTGTTTAAAAAAAAGAATCCCATTCTTTGGCTGTGGACAAATATTTGCTTTTGAAGAATCTGGTGGTGTGTTAGTGGCTTTGTTCATGGCCGTGCACAAACACATGCTCTCTCACCTCTGAGGATGCGAAAACATGTGCTCCGTGGATTTTATGCTTGCAGCTAGGCTGTGTGTTATCCCACTTCATCCCCCTCTGGCGATTGCCCCTCCTCCGACCCAGCTCATTTCTGTAAGAGCCCTGATCTTTGTGATCCCGGACTTCACATGGTTTCCTGCGGAAGTCAATGCAGAACAAGTGTCTCTTGGTGCAGCCAGAGATGAGGATTGCCATCCAGCTTTCTTGCTTTATGCTAAGTCAACACCAGAGTAAGTCAACCCCTGCCTCTGTTTTGCTCACGTGAAGTGGCTTGGCATCCGAAAGCCCCAGCTTCATCCAAGAACCTGGAGGAAAATTCTCTCAGTGGCTATGCGTTCCTCTCTGGGTCACTTACCTCCTTAGAGGTTGTGAGGATTTAATAAATGAATATGCATCCAGTCCCTAATAGAGTTTCTGTGACATGGTAACACTCAGTAAATGTAGATTGTGATTACCATGATCTTTGTTCACAGATAAGGAACACTGACACACGAGAGGGCCTTGGGCACACAGCATGCAGCAGAAAGGAGGCTGTCCCCCAGAGTCTACCACCTCTATTATTTCTGCTCAGTTCTTTAGGGAAATAAATAGCTAAAATAGCTTCCACCTGTCAAAAATGGGGATGACATGAATGGAAAAGGAAATGACCTGTGAAAAATTCATGTGATTGTCTTTGACCGTGAGACGATAGATATGAGCTAGGGCTCTGCAATAGGCATGGGGTAGGTTATGGGGTATTAGAGGCGAGTAAAGCTGTAGAAGGGGAAGAAGAGCAAGCAATAAAGAGCCGAAGTTCTCTGCAATCAATTCCAAGGGCAGAGGCCGTCTGAGACCTGAGGAGGCCTGGAGGAAAGCATCCATCTGAAGCTGAGTGAAAAGGGCAAGAAATATCCTCCAGAAAACACATGCCTGCAGATTTTCACAGAGCCCTGTAGGGAGGCTGGAGGTGGTAGACACACTAGGAGCTCAAGTATTCTGTCATCCACACCCATAAAATGTAAATGTGGTGTGTGTGTAGTTTATTTGTTTGGTTAGAAGAGAACTCTTGGCAGCTCCCTATAATGTTAAAATAAACCCTGGTCATTTTGCCCTGTGAGTCAGAGGGGCAGTATTGAATGGTCAACTGAAACTGCTGGGATTGCATTCTGTAGGCACTCTCCTGGCAGCTGAGTGGAAGATGCATTAGAATGAATGCCTTGGGAATCAAGTCCAGTGGTTACCTGAGCTCATTCAGATGGAATGAATGAAAAAGGACCCAGAGCATCCTTGGGGACCAAGGAAACAGAGTCCAGGAGGCAGACCTGGGTTCCTCCTCTGGCTCTGGCTCTCTCTCTCTAGGCTGCACTTTCCTTAAAGGTTATATTAAATGCCAGAACTTTTGATTTGAATGTAAAGTTCAGGATACATTTTAAGAACCATGAGATGAAAACTGGAGCATTTATTTTAAAAACAGAAAAGCACGAGTGATCTGATAACATTAATTTCAACAGGACTGCTGGCCTAATTGGTTTATTTAGGATGTTAGGATGTTAGCCTCCCCATCTCTGATGAATGGCACATAAACTCCAGAAGACTTATGATTTTATGTTTGTAAGCCCTGCCATTTCTTAAAATTGGCAGGGTCCTATAGAAATAAGAGACTTTATAAATAGTCTCTGGCAACTTTCTCCCAATTTAAAATATGGAAAGGATAAATGATGTTGATGGTGGGTCTCTTAGCATCATGAATTATGTATATAGCAAACCACGGCATTCTTTATGGCTGCCCGCAACGAATCTTCTTTTGTTGTACTTCGTTTTCAGTGGTGGTGCTTATAAACGGCAAGGTCAGATCAAGTGCATTGAAGGGGTCTATTTAGGGTAGGAACATCAGGTTTGCTGTCTGAGTCGTGTTTTTGTTTGTGTTTTGTTTTCTCACCATCAGATTTGGGGTGGCTGCGGGGAGGGACTATGTGCTGTTGATAGCTGTGGGTTGGGCTAATTAATGATGGAGTCCAGAGCTAGCATGCCCCTTAGAAGCTGCTCACCCTCCCCTGTGCCCTGACCAACCTCTTCACAATATATGCAAAACCACTGTAACCATTTTCTCACCTACGAAGTAAAATAAATTGGAGAAAATGATTAAGAATGTATCCATGATCTTTTCTTACAGCCAGTTTTCTTCAGTCACTGGATGAAACGAGAATGTTCAAATGTAAAGCACAGAGCCAGTGTAGTGTGCCTCTCTTTGTTTTAGTCTTTCTTTGCCTCCCGAAGTGATCTGAGTGAGTCACAGGAAGCAATGCTTAGATATCCCACATGAAAGTGGCAATGACTGTAAGTTGAAGCCACTTGTAATGATGCTCATTTTAGTCACTAGCTCTCTCTGTAGAGGAAGCTACTACCCAGCTGCCCGATGCAGGTGCCCTCTGTAGTTAATCGTAAAGAGCACCACCCATGCATCTCATCTTGGGTGTGCTGCTGTCACATCATCTGTAAAGTGGTCTAAATCAAAGATTCAAGTTGTTGAAAGTGACCTTGAATTGAGGAGGTGGGCTGCCACTGTTTACCAGGGACTGGTTCCAAGGCCTTTGTCAAAGCCATACTGTGATCACTCAGTGTCAGTCGAAAATGTTCTGGTGTTCCTTATAAAGAATTTCTTTTGGGTGTTTGGTTAACACTGGATTAAAAAATATCTTGGCAAGAATAATTAAGTTAATTTATTGATTAAAGGATATAGCATTCTGTTCCTATAATATAGGAAATGGGATTAGACACAGAATTTACATGGACAGATGGCAGTTGTCAGGGTATTGATTCAGGCCTGTGTTCATTCTGCCAGAGTTTACTGTGGCCTTCTACCCACAGACCATTAGCAGGTCCATCTTTGCAATCTGCCCTCAAGGACTTGGGTTCAGGCTGAGCAAGGCTGTAACACAGTGCAAGAGGTCAGTAGACCAAATGTCAAGAGATTTCAGAGTAATGAGTCCTTTCAACTGAGGGGGCCTGACAAACCATTGTTCTCTTGATTACTGGTGGAAGGAGTGTGTGGAAATAAATGTTCCTTTTTTTCTTCTACACAAACCCATCAGGTCCTTGAGTTTTTAACCTATCATTAGCACTGTGTTGTGTCACCATTAACTCATCTTAACCTTGTATTAATTTTGAAATTCTGGGGTTAAATTAACAATAAAGGGGTAGAAACATTGATTACTGAAAATGACTTTCTAAGGGAAGCCCTGTAAGGTGGTGAATACATGGGTCCTTTTATTTTTACACCCTATCAGGAATGCTTATTGTCATTATCCTAGTATTTGCTGAAAAGCCCTCCTTTAGGAGTGTGAGATTGTATTCTTAAGTTGTGCTGTATGACTGTGGCAGAATGTTGAGATGGAAAAAGAGTTTAGTTGGTCTCTGTACACTAATAATGCGATTTTAATGGTTATAGGTTTTGTTTACGTGTGTTCTCCTTGGACCATCTTGAAGTACTCAGTCCATTTGCTTTGTCATCTCCTTTTCTTCATCCCAAAGTCACACTTTCTCTCTCCTCTGTATTATGCTAGGGGATATAGTTGAACTATATACTAAAACCAGACCATACCAGGTCACCTCCTTTTTCCTGTGTTACCTTTTATGTTTATATTATTTACAAATGGAGACCTTATGCCTTACAAATTCCCCTTTATATCTGTCTCTATAGATGTATGTTCTCCCATCCTCTATAGAAACTATCTGTGTATCTGTAGATGTATATCTCCATTCCCTAAACAAACTATATATAGATATACATATATATCTGTACATGAATATTTACATTCTCTATACAAACTGTCTTGTATATCTTTATCTGTTGATATATATATATATGTATATATATATATATCTCCTCATTCTCTAAAGACAAGGACAACTACAGTTTCTTGATTCCTGAATTCATATCTTAACTATTTCAAACTGCCCTGGATAATTCTTTGTTAGAAGAGCTTATAAGATGAGAAAGATCCATGTGGTGATACAACATTTTCCTCACCACCTCTAACATGGTCACATGATTATAACCATGGGCCAGTGGTAAAAGACATCAGGTCATATAGATTTCCTGGATCATCTTTTTTATATCCATATGGCTTGGATAAAAAGAATAACAGCATTACTTTTTTACTTCCTCAAAATTGCCTCGCTTGACCCCAGGGAGCCAGAATATAAGTTTCTTTATCATCATCATCTATTTCAAGTTGGATAGCCTGGTGATTTTTCCCACCGCTCTTCTGTCCTTGACAACCAACTGGCAGACTGGATAAGGCGGGTGGGGACCTCTGTTCTGAGGTAGCAATAAACCCTGCCCTAGTTTTTCTCTCTTCCTGAGGCAAATAATAGAACTCCAATTGTTTTATATAAGTGGCCTTCTGACGTTTTGGCCTATGAAAATTAAAATTTCCCAAGATACTTAATATCAGATTTGGGCACACAAAGTAGGTAGACTACATGGCCAGGCAGTCTAAGAGTAGCTTTTTAATTTTTCTAATAATTACTAAAAAGTTCTGGGACACTTCTGGCAGCTCCCCCTGAATAACTGGGGACTTGGTAGGAGCCTGATATAATAATGGGCCTGGTAATTATTTTCCAAGGGTTTCCGGACAGAAATGAACTAATGTCATATGTCATCAGTGTGGCTCTTCGTAGGGTGACATCTCAAATTAGTGCCCCATTCTATCTGAGTTAGGACCACCCCAGTCTTCGTTCTCTTTATCCCCTGAACTCATGGCTGCCTACCTATTTTTGTCATATCACAGCATCCTCAACCTCTGTCTATTAAGTTTATTATCTTAAACTAAGTACAGCTTTAGTTTTGAGGTTTAACTTTTGTTTTTTGAGGACAAAACTATCTTTTTATAATTTTAGGTTTTGTTTTGTTTTCTTGCTTTGCTTCGATGAATTCTAATTGATTTGTTCAGAGACTGAATATCCTTTTGAATAGCTAGCATGTGAGTCTTACATAAAATCACAAGGGACCTCAAGTAATTCTTTAGATGAGAAAATGGCAGTGCTGTTATGTGTACGACACCATCTCCATTCAGTCTGTCTATCTGTCTGTCATCTGCACCATCTCTTTCTCTTCAGTCTCATATTAGTTACTTTTCTAGTTGCCAGGACAAAATACCTGACAAGAAACAACTCAAGGAGAGAAGCATGAAGCTGCCAGTCATGTTGGGTCAGCCCTCAGAGAATGACAAGAAGAAATGCCTACCTCTAGTGACCTACTTCCTTTAGCTCCCTACCAACTTCCTTTCCCCAAGTCCCAGCCAAGGATTATGCATTTAAAAACAGGAGCCTATGAGAGACAGTTTACAGTCAAACTATAGCCAGAATGTAGATAAGCTTGTACTAGTATCTACCAAGTGACCCACACCCAAGGACCTCAGTCCCTAGATGTAGCTGTTACATGATAAGTTCCTAACTTTAGAAGCCAACTCACTTAGAAGGAGTAGATGGCAGGAAATAATCAAACTTAGAGCTGAAATCAATACAATTGAAACTAAAAGAACAATACAAAGAATCAATGAAGCAAAGAGCTGGTTCTTTGAGAAAGTCAACAAGATAGATAAGCCCTTATCCAATTAATAAAAAAACAGAGAGAGTGTCCAAATCAACAAAATCAGAAATGAAAAGGGGGACATAACAATTTACCCCCAGGAAATCCAGAGAATTATCAGATCGTACTTTGAAAATCTGTATTCCACAGAAATGGAAAACCTAGAAGAAATGGACAGCTTTCTGGACAGGTACCATCTACCAAAATTAAATGAAGATCAGATTAATTACCTAAACAGGCCTATAACCCTTAAGGAAATTGAAGCTGTCATTAAAAGCCTCCCCAAAAAATAAAAAAAAAAAAAAGAAAAGTCCCTAACTATCCTGTAGTAGCCAAAAGCTGACAAATGTATTTGAGTATTTTAGGACAAAGAAAATTTTAAAGTTAATGTGGCGGTTTGAATGGGAGTGGCCCCCATAGACTCCCGTATTTGAATACTTAGTCTCTAGAGAGTGGAACAGTTGGAAAGATTTAGAAGGATTGGAAGGCGTGGCCTTGTGGGAGTAGGTGTGTCGTTGTTGGAGGAAATACATCACTGAGGGGTATGCTTTGAGGTTTCAAAAGTCCACCTCTCTCTGTCTCTCTCTCTCTCTGTCTCTCTCTGTGCCTGTGGATCAGGATGTAGAACTCTCAGCTCCTTCTCTAGCACCATGTCTGCCTGAGTGCCGCCATGCTTCCTACCCTGATGATAATGGACTAGGCCTCAGAAACTATAACCAAGTTCCCAATTAAGTTCCTTCTTTTATAGGAGTTGCCTTGGTCATGGTCTGTCTTAGCAGCAGTGACTAAGACAGTGACCAATGAAGAATCAGAGTCTGAGACAAGGATATCTTACTGTTTGGTGAGCTGGGAAGTGGACTACTACGGCTGTACCATGGGCTGTTTCAATTGGAAAAAGGCTTTATTTATTCATTTTATTGCCTATAGGCAAAAGTGGCTTGGGTAAAGTCTAGAATATGAACTGATCCAACATAATCTGGCTTAAGGACCAGCATGCTGGGGGCAATGATTCTCTGAGGCAGGTCAGAAATAAAGATATGCTTCTCTTATGATCAAAAGAGAGGCTAGAAACCTTTCAGTGGATAGGAATTCTTGTCCTCATGTAATCAAGAGATTGGCGTATGTAGAAGGAGCCTCTGGGAACATAGGAAGAACACAAGATGATAGAACAATAGTGTCATTTGGAAGCCATATTGGATACAACCCCACTGAGAGTGAATGGGCCTCTGTTTATAGTCAGGAAGAGATTTAAAATCAAGAGTTCTAAATTAGAGAGCTTACTACCTGTTTTTACTACTTAGTTTGAAGCTATAGTTACCAAGACAGTATGATATTAAATATAGATATATGGGCCTGGAATATGTACCCATAGTTTTGCACAAGGTTACAAATATTCTATGAGAATGGGCATTTTCAATCAATAAGGCTAAAAAAGACAACCTTATCCCATAGTGAACACACAGATTAACCAGAAATAGATTTAAATAGTCTAAGTAAAACATCTAAGATTATCTTTCTAAGGCTATATAGGAAAAACATCTAGTGATTTTTGTATAGGCGAAGAAAATAGGCCTCAGTTTTTGGAATTGTTTGAAGTTCATAGCAGAATGTATTGAAAGGAACAGCAATTTCCTATATGCTCAAATGTCCCCAAACATGCAGCCTTCAGGTTGAACATGTTACTATGATAGACCTATACTAAGAGGTCTTTGTCTCCTTGACATAGTTTATGTTAGGTGGCACTCTAAGGGAATTTCCTACATATAGTGGAAAATGCAATGACATGTATCTATCCTGTTTACTGGATGGTATTCCTGCCTCAGAAATCCTGAGTACTAAGTTCATTCTTCCTGCCTAATAGCAAATATTGGCTTTTAAAGGTAGAAACTATCTAAGAAAAAAATGTGATTATCAAAATTAAAAACGTTTGTCCCTTAACAACCAGGCAAGCTACAGTTAGTTAGAATAGTCTTATAAAACACTTAGCTGATTAAAACAACAACAACAATAAAAAATGGACCTACAACTCTTTTTAAAAATATCCAAGCAGATTTGAAGAGTTTTACTCCTAAGTCTGATATATTAATGGAAAATGAGTGTATAAAAAGACACCATGACGAGTCATTAGAGAAATGTCAACTTAGATGGTGCTGCTGCACACCCTTGCCATGGCTGAGATGCATATGAAATGTCAGGAAGGTGTTAACTCTGCCCTGTGATGTTGGGAATGGAAAATAGTGTAGATACAGTGAGGAACTCTGTCAGCTTCACACAAAATTAAAACTACATTCACCACACACACCAAGAATTCATTCCTAGTTGTTTTCCCAAGGGAAATGAAAGCTCACTTTTAAAGACGACTTACATAAATACTCCTAATAAGTTTCTTAGTTTGTTGTTCTTTAATAATTACACACTAAAAATGACTGGCTTGTTGAATGGTGAGACATTGTGACTGATGTGACCATGAAAAGATAGACAGTGCTGATAAAGAGCCCAGACGCATCTTGGAATCATAATCCTCCATGGCAGGAACACACATAGAAAAGCCCATTCTGTGTGCTTTCACACCTGTGGAATTCTACAAGATGCAAAGATTCCCTAGTGACAAAGGGGACTTCAGAGGCCAATGATATAGAAAAGGAGTTGGTTGCCAGGGAACACTGGGGGTACATGGATGTACTATACATCATAATTGAGTTAGAAATTGCAAGACTAGATATGTCTGTCAAAATTCTTCCTATTCAACACTTAAAATTTTTTGAATTTTATTATACATACATTATACCTTATTAAAGAAAGTGAATTTAAGAGTAGTGGTCTAGTTAACAATTTCCTTAGGTATTCCGACATGTGCCTTTAAAAAAATTTCATTTGGCTATGTGTCTGCCTATCACCTTCCTATGTAAAGATTTTCCAAATGGAACATTGTTATTAGAGGCATAGCCAGATTGCCCATCTGAGATTGTGTGACTGTGTTGTTCTCCTAGGTTTAAGCAAGTGGAACCATTGATTTCCAGTTACTCTTCAAAAAAAAAAAAAAAAAGTTCTACTTTTATTATTATTGTATGCTGGGGACACACATGCTTTGGAGTGCCTGTGGAGGTCAGGTGACAGCTTCATGACATTTCTCTTCTTTCACCTTCAATGCTTTCAAGTGGTCAGTCAGGCAGGGCAAAGCCTCATTACCTGAAGAGCCACCTTGCTGTTCCAGCAGTCAGCCAGTTTGACCCACAAAAGCACCAAGTTCAGGCCTTTAACCAATGAAAGAACTTTGGTTTGCTTTTTAATTCATTGCAATTTTTTTGGCAAAACGATTACATTTTACAACTGTACTAATTGTTAAATTTTAGAGTATTTTTAATTGTGTGTGTGTGTGTATTTATATACAAGTGTTCTGCAGAGACAAAAAGAGAGTGCTGAATCCCCTGGAACTATAATTATATGTGATCATAAGCTTCTGCCTAATGTAAGTCTTGGGGACCAACCTCAGCTCATTTGAAAAAATATCTTTAACCCAATTTTGTGATTTTAAAAGACCTTAGGTTTTTTTTTGTTTCAATTTATGCATTTTATTTGGCTTCATTACATTATAATTGACCTCAACATATTTTACACACATGCGCAGATATGCACACATGGAGGTATAGAGTTCTGAATTTCAACTCATGTTTGGATTCATGTAGCCATTACCACATTTGGAGAGTAGAATGATCTTTTGGAGTGTTCTATTTGGAATCCAGTAGACATAAAGATGAATTTAGAGTTGCCCCACTCCCAGATTTAGATGGTTAAGTTAAAAGACATGTATAGATTTTTGTCCTTTTTAATAAGCCGTTGTGAAATACAGCTTTCAGTCCTTGTGTGTTTGTTGTTCTTAGCAGAGTTGTTTGGGTTTCAGACTGAAGCAATTAGCAGATCTGGATTTGCACGCATACGTATGCATAAACTTGTATGCACATGAGGCTGAAGAAATGGAAAGAAGATTGATGATTCAGTTTGCATGAAAATTAAAACAGTCTGCCAAGAGTGAGCTTTGCTTTAAGCTTTCCAGTGAAGCCTGTGTGGTTTGTCATTACATAGAAGGTGACCTCACCCTGGCTTTGCCTTTACTTACTTAGCATTAGTCCTTTGAGAGGGTTGGGATGCTTTCACAGTATCTCATTTGGAGAGGAAACAACCTTGGGAAATAGGCTGTCACTTTATTCTAAAACCTTATTTGCCATGTGAGGGCAGAGACTACGCTCAGCTTCAAATGAAGAGCCTGGGAAATGATTGGAAGCACACTCTCTAGAGATCAGTGTGTCCACATTGATCAGCTTGATGCTGTGTTTTGATAGATTGCTCATCGAGATCCACTTAGCAAAATAGAAATGGGTGAAATGCACCCAACGGTGGTATATGTTCTTCTACTTTTCTAATAGCTACATATAGGACAGGGGACACAGCTGGTGATAATTATCTGTATGTGTCACAGCATAAGCCAGCAAACAGGTGACACTGTCCATGTATAGCACATAACAGCCTGTTGTCTTTGGACATATGTCACAGAAGAGAGTAGATGCTATGTCAGTGAGATCAGTTTGCATACTTTGTTCTGGATGCTTCATGGACTCCTGGGTCAGCCTGTGGGTTCCCTCTGACAGTGCCTTATTCTTGATTAAGGTTTGGGAGGGAACAGCTATACCTAAAGTAGTTACTTTGAGAGGCATTTTATTTCAGAGGGGGCCACTTTGAGGCAGACTTTGGTGCTAGGTAAAAGTGGTTTCTAATGTTAAATCTCTGCCTAAGGCAGTGGTTCTCAACCTTCTTAATGCTATGACCCTTTAATATAGTTCCTCATGTTGTAGTGACCCCCCAACCATAAAATTATTTTCATTGTTACTTCGTAATTATAATTTTGTTACTGTTACAAACTGTAATGTAAATATCTGTCTTAGGTGATCCCTATGAAAAGGTCATCGACCTCCCCAAGAGGATTGAAACCCACATGTTAAGACCCTTTGACTTAAGACATATCATCCTGGACAAATTATTTAATCTCTGTGAGTTGTTGCTTTCTGATGTGAAAATATGGACAGATTGATTAGAATGTATAAAATCCTGTGTTTCAACTCTTGTACCACAAAATGAAGCAAAATTAAGCAAGGGTTAGTGCTATAGCTCAGAGGTAGAATGAATCACAGGGTTTGAGCCCAGCACTGTCCAAACCAAAACCAAAACAATTGCCAATTAGGACTAGAATATTATTTAAAGCTTACTGTGTCATAAAATTGACCTTTTTTGAGTATATAGTTTGGAATTTCAGCATATGTTTAGATTCATGTAACCATTATCACATTTAGAGTACAGAATGATCTTTTACATTAGAAAAATTCTTCTCTGCTATCCTTCTGTGGTTATATGACCCTTCTTATACTTACTCAACAAAATTCTTAATTTTATTACTTATTGTTGAAAAGCTTTCTTGGTAAATTAAGATTATATATACTTATAAATAAAACATAAAAATTATATTGGGCCTGCCTGGAGTGGATGCTGAACTGATTCTTGAGATGTCTTGCCCTTTTTCGGGGAGGGGCTGGGGGGTGGGGAGGAGGGAGGCTGAAGACAGACAGGGAGGTATTGGGGAGGGGGAAAGGAGGGAGAACAAGGGGATACATGGGAAAAAAAGGACTTTATTTTCTAAAAAATATAAAAAATTATATGTATAAATATTTAAAAATCCCCCTTCTATGTGTGACAGGGGGGAGGTGGTAGTGTGTACCCCTGCTTCTCTCTTTTTTCCTCATCCTTTGTTGGGGAAACCTTATACAATCTTGTACCTCCTTGGAGAAATTGAAACTGCAAAAGGTCTGATTCAAATCTCCTCCTTTATATAGTTATTTGTTTGTTTTGATTTGTTTTATTAATAAAATTACACAGGGTCATGAAATTCAGCAAAACCTTTTGTGACTGGGAGTGTAGTTCAGTGACAGATTGCCTAGCATACACAAGGCTCTGGGTTCCTGGGTTCAATGTCCAGCATTGTAACAATATAAACACACAAAGGATTTAGTGCCCCATTTGACTTCCTCTCCAAGCAGTGTTGTAAAACATACAAGAGATTACAAAACAAAAATTTGTGTACTTTTTAAAAACCTTTTCAGGCAAACATGTTTCTAATTTATTTTAAGATTTATTTATTTATCATGTATACAGTAGACAGAAGAGGGTACCAGATCTCATTATAGATGGTTGTGAGCCACCATGTGGATGCTGGGAATTGAACTCAGGACCTTCGGAAGAACAGTCAATGCTCTTAACCTCTGAGCCATCATCTCTCCAGCCCAAACATGTTTTTAATGGTTGTATCCTTTTTCGTTGAGTAGATGTAGTTTGTGACTAGAGTCTAGTAAAATTCATCTGTCACTGCTGTCTCTTTTAGCTTTCATAATGAGATGTGCCATTTAATTAATTAGATTTTCCTATATTTAGAGTTTCAAATGTTACATTTAGATGTTCTTTCACTCAGTAGGATGATCAAAGGCTCATAAAAAGAAGTATGAAAATAGAAATATTTAGATTTTAATAATACAAGAACACCCAAGTCCATTTTCTTGGTTTTAATAAGCCAAAATCTATTTCATAGTGCTATTATAAGGATTAAATAAAATTGTTATAATTTGTATAAAAATGACTAATATATTTGTCATGTAGTATTTAAAGCATGTCCTATATCCTTCCCTCTCTTCCTAGTTCCTTTATTACTTTTATGTGTACAGATTTCTTGCCTGCCCATATGTCTGCTCCCCACTAACATGTCTGATGTCCACAGAGCCAAGAAGAGGGCATCAGATCCCCCTGGATCTGGAGTTATGGACAGTTATTAGCCATCATGTGAATGCTGGGAATTGAACCTGGGTCCTCTGAAAGAGCAGCCAGTACTCCTAACAGTGGAGCCATCTCTCTAGCTGTCCTTCCTGGTTTCTTGACTGCCAGCACCACCTTTTCATCCTCCCACATCTCAACTGTGCTCAAACACTGTGGCTTCTAAATAGGCCAAGGGCACCAGACTTGGAGACTCCTCATACCCACTGTCATCCAGGTCTTAGTGACTTCTGGGAAATGAGTGCTGGTGGGTGGGGATAACGATGTGTGTGTGTTGGCCAGTAGGGGCCGGTTAGCAGGTGGAGCTTGCACATAGGTAAGGCATGCTTTAAGCTGTAGCTGCTTGAAACACAGATTTGTAAAGGTTACTTTGGTTAAACAAGGAGTTAAAAGGCAGTTATATATTAAGTGAATTTAGAAAGCTCAAGACTGATTTTGAATTTACTTTTAATTAAAACGTTCATTTCAGTTAGCAGTTGTCTGTATTCATTTCACACAATTTTATACACATACTACTTATATTTTACATATACACTGTATATACACACACACACACACACACACACATTTATTCACACGTACTAATGTGGTTGAAGGGACTGAGTAAGAGAAAGTTCCTAAGCCCAGGAAATTGTCTATTTTCAAAGTAGAAAAAGCTAACATATTATTGCCTAGAAGAAGCCTCATTTTGGAGTCAGATATTTAACATTGCTCTAAAACTTAGCCGAACACTCTTTTGACTATGTTTCACTAAGGCAAGAGGGCCACATCTGGAATTTATTTATTGATCTCTTATAAAATAACTTTATAAACTTCACTCCTTTGAAATGGTGAAAATTTTTTCCCTCTGCATTGTTTAGAATGAGCTGGATTTGTTTGGGGGACCTTTTGCTATCTTTTGTATTGCTTTCAAACAAAATTATAACACAGTTGTTATACACACATGCATACATAGAGTGATTTTTTTTAAAAAAAAATAAAATATCTGGTTTGGAGTAAATTGTAGTGCTGGGTCTCCAAAAGATGAGAACTCAATATATTCTTTTTTTTAATCCATTGGAGACTCAGCCTAGCTAGAGGGATGCAGTATAACAGGAACATGTGGTCTCAATGTTTCCTATGTATAGTAATAAATTACTGAGTGCTAGTGAGGACTCTGGCTGCTACAGTTGGGACTTTGAGCACACTGTTCATTGACATCAATTGTTGGGATGTTTGCAGTGATGCCATATATGGGGAATAGACTAAGTTAGTATTTACGTGCCCCCACGCAAGATCTTGTAAGTAAACTAGTATGAAGCTAATTACCCAATCACCAGACTCAATGCTCTGGTATATACTCAAGCCTTGCTGGATGCCCATGCTATCATCTTGCTCTTAGGAACTCCAGCAGGACTGTGCTCTTAGGAACTCCAGCAGGAAGCAGGTACACTACCCCTCACTTCTGGCTTCTTTTCTTCCCTGAACGTTAGAGAGTGAACACCAAAGTGAGGTGGTCTGATGCAGATCCTCAAGAGGCCCAAGGTGCCTGCTGTTCAGGTCAGCTATTTCTGTGCTAGGCTGTGTACATCACACCTGCCCTGGCATCATGACCAGGACTAATGTGAGTTTGGGACAGGTCATGATAGCACTGTTCTTAATTGACCTCACCCAACCAGTCCCCTCTGGTGCCTTCCCCAGCTCTCACACTGCTGGTGTGAAAATAGATGGAGAGTTTCCATCTGTGGGGCCCAGATCTCCTTTCAGAGCTATGCATGCAAAAAGTGTGTGGGGAATCCCTTTCTTCAGCCAAAGTGAGCACTGGCTTCTGGAAGGTATCCAAGTCAGATAACCGACCCGGCTGTACATACAAGCTTTCAAAGTAGGCAAGTGATTTATTTTGCATCTTTGTGTGTGTGTGTGTGTGTGTGTGTGTGTGTGTGTAGTTTTTTTTTATTGTTACTCTTTTAGATATTTTTGAACTTTTAATATTTTGTATGAGTGTGTGTCTGTATAGGTTGTGTAAACATGAGTGCAGTTGCCATGGAGATCAGAAGACGACATCAGATCCCCCAAGAGCTATCGTTATAGGCAGTTGTGAGATGCTGAACAAGGATGTGAGGAACTGAACTCAGGTCCTTTGCAAGAGTAGTTAATGTGTACTCTTAACTACTAAGCCATCTATCCAGTTCAGTTTCTCAGTATGCTTAGTGGCCATTATGCTCTAACTCCCTTCACATGGCCTTGCCAGTAACACCCTTCCAATGTGGATACTGGCAAAGGGTTAGGGTTAGGGTTAGGGTTAGAATATCATTCATAGATATTCTCAATTATTTAACTGTTGGGGCTGTTAATGAAGTAGGCATAGAATTAATAAATACCTATTTTTCTCACCCAGATGATACTTTGTGGTACTGTGAATGTAATTGGCTCCCATAAGCTCATGGGGAGTGATACTATTAGGAGGTGTGGCTTTGTTGGAGTGGGTGTGATTGGAGGAAGTGTGTAACTGTGGAGGTGGGCTTTATGGTCTCATATATGCTCAAGCCATGCCCAATGTCTCAGACCACCTTCTGTTATCTCCATATCAAGATGTAGAAAATAGTTACTTCTCCAGCATCCTGTCTGCCTGCACACCTCCATGTCCCGTCATGATGATAATGGACTAAACCTCTGAAAATTTAAGCTACCACAATTAAATGTTTTTCTTTATAAGAATTGCTGTGGTCGGGGGCTGGAGAGATGACTCAGAGGTTAACAGCACTGACTGTTCTTCCAGAGGTCCTGAGTTCAATTCTCAGCAACCACATGGTGGCTCACAACCATCTATGATGACATCTGGTACCCTCTTCTGTATACTGTGTACATAATAAATAAATAAATAAATAAATAAATAAATAAATAAATAAAATCTTAAAAAAAAGAAAAAAAAAAGAATTGCTGTGGTTATGGTGTCTCTTTACAATAGTAGAAACTCTAATTAAGACACCCTTCAAACAACCACCACAGGCCGGCCATGGATCTGTCTTGTTTTCACATAGGTTGGTTATCACCTGGAAGTTTCAGAAACTACAACCTACTTTGGAGCTTGCTCCTCACACTAGGGAAGGATGAGGGTAGTTAAAACATAGTCATGGACCATTTGGAACATTTATAAATTAGGATCAAAGGGTCTGTAGAATATACAGAATTAAATTCTGTAATACTTCTTTCATTGTGAAGGAAAAGAATGTTGGCAGGCATCTAATTTAGGACTTCATTTCTCCTTTGCGTCCTTCATCCCATCCCCCTCAGGTGAGCTGATTGTGTAAGTGTTTCTAACCCTCTAATGTAGCTTGCTCCCTGTAGCTTCTTTGGGAATAACCTGCCTTATTCTCAGGTCTGATTGTCACACCTGCGTTGAGTACCTTGGGTCCAGATGCAGTAGAGGATGAACTGCCAGGCTGGGTGGATGTGGCTGTCATTGGGCAGGAAGTCATCTTGCTTAGTAGAAGCTGATCTGCCACCTCCTGTACTTCCCAAACTGGGCTGTGTGTTACTGTTCCAAGGGACCATTCAGTCCTTATTAGTGATTTGCTTGGGGATGATGGACTTCATACTGAAACTTCACTTTGTCCCGAAATGATACTTTATCATCAAGTATGGGAATGGAGGATGCAATGGCTCTTTATAAACCAGTTCTCTGGTTAGTGTTGGTAAATAGAAGGAGAAAAGTAAGGCAAGAGGATGTCCTCAGAGAATGAAGTTTTGCTTTGAGTTGTTTTGCAACCGACCATGTTAGGCATTAACTTCCTGTTCCCCAGTTGTTTACCAGCTCCTGGAAATGCTGCTCAATGGCACAATATGGTCTGATTTTTGCCTACACAGCCAAATAGAGTTTCGTGTTTAAGTAGCAACACTACAGTTAGATTTGGAGAGCTGTTTAATTGTATCCAGATCTCACATTTCATGTGTGTGTTTGTTCTGTTGGATTTTCGAGACAGGAGACTTACTTTGTAGGCCCTACTGTCTTGGAACTCAGAAAGTTAGCCCAAGCTTGCCTCCACTTCCTGGCAATTCTCCTGCTTCACCTTCCTGAGTGCCAGGATTACAGGAGTAAACCACCATGGTCTCCTTTTTTAAAGCATTACTTACATATATGTGCATGTTAATTCCTCTCGTCCCAGGTTGTTAATTGACTGTAACTCTTTGTTTAGGGTGGGACCCCATGAGAGTTCCCTCTACTGAGTTAGCATGTCTGTTGGTATTGTCATTGCTCAAGTCCTCTTTGAACAGCCATTTGAACTTTCATAGGTGGTAGCATCCTTGTCATTTCTAGGGGATTCAATCTCAAAGCAACGTTTTTGGCCTTTGATATTTTTCCCTCTTGAGACAAGGTCTCACTATGCCCCAGCTCTCCTGGAACCTACTATGTAGACCTAACTACCATAGAACTCCCACGAAACCAGGAACTAAAGGCATGAGCCAACATGTATGTTGGCTTTAAGTAGTTTAAATTAACTTTTACCAACCAATATAGCTAATAGTTTATAAATGCTAACCAGTTTCCAAGCCTGTATTTTTCTCTAGAGCTAAGCGTTTATACATTGAACTTTAGCTTCAGTAGCTTTAAATCCAATCATAAAATGGTTCAAATAAAAATGTCTTCCCTGGGAAAGGTGTAGCATTGGATATTAGTGTTGCTGGATGTGAGGATTTCAGAGTGTGGGAGGCTTATGTTGCCCCTTTCCTTTATCTTCCTGGGAGGTTCCAACCATCCAGAGAACAGGCCAGTACCCTCTCTGAAGATCTAGTTGCTCTCTGTCTCAATAGTACTTCAAGGAAAGTACATTTTCTCAAAATGGAGATTTTCCTGGGTCACACCAGGCAATGAGGGCTTTGAGCCATAGAGTCTCCCAAGACTTGGTTGCCCTTGCTAGAAAGTAAAGCTATCCCCTTCTGTCTATTGTTTCTGCAAAAGGCATCACTAGACACAAAAGCATACCTTCATCTGAGCACAATGAAGCTGCCACCAAGGCTGCTCATTCCTGGAGTACAGTCAGTGGCAGACTGGGGACAGACAGACAGACAGCAAGGAAGCTGCAAAGGAGTAAATATGCCTGGAGAAAAACCTTTCCTATGACCCTGCCTTCTTACAGGCAGGAAACACATGCACACACATGCACACCTGCATGTCTGGGCTGGCGAAGGAATAAAAGCCAGTAGACTGTGGGCCCACAGGGTTAATTACTATGGGGTACTGTTCTTTCAGCTCTGTACCTTTCCCATGCTGTTGGGAGGAAGGGTAAATTCAGCCACTTAAGTAATTAAGAGGAAATAAGTATAATGGAGATTGGAGTCGAGAGTAAATCTGTCTCCTACCTTAGGCTGGAGGTGGGGGAGGGGGATGGTTATCTGATTCAGCTGTCTTCTTTTAAGCCTGTATTACAGGAAGCCGCTTGGCCCAGCTTGGTGACAGCCTGCTGTGGACAGTCCTCCCTTTGTGGCCAGCAGTCTGCCTGCTGGTGCCTCCCTAATGGGCACGCTCTGCTTTTGTTGGCTTTGAAAAGAAAAGTACTTGTGTGAAGACCAAAAGTTTTGTCCTTTCTCTGTGGAATAACTGGCTTATTGTTTAAATATGACTTAGTCTTTGACATGTCAGTAAGCTAACCTCCACTCATGCAGCATTTTAATATTCCCACTCAGGTTAAACAGTGATGTGATGCTGATGTCCCTGTGAGTTCTTTTCACTATCAGACAGCTGTCTCTGTATTAATGGTGTTTACTTTTCCCCTTAGCTTAGAGTGGAGAAGGAAATGGATTGGGGGACTTTTTTTTAACCTTCTTTATTTTGAAGCCTAATTGACTCACTTATTATAAAGTGGAAAGGAACCCTACCTTCAAAAATGGCTAACATGGTTCAACTGAGTGTGAATTAAGGTCATGTTCCTTTCTTTGAAGGCCAGTAGGGATGCTATTATGGTAAATGATGTAGACATGATTGAAGATGAGATTTCTGCAGGGCACACATAGCAGTTTCAGATCTTTTGGTACCAGGTGGGACACCCTATGAACAGTTTGAAGATACACAAGCTGGGGATTAGCTAGTGCAGTTTAGGCCTGCCTCAGGGACACAGTGTCTTTCCCAGCAGCTCCAGTGTCTAGTTTATATGTTGTCCAGGCATGGTGATCCAGAATCTAGGTAGATAATGCTATTTGTATGCAGATACATTCAATATGTTCTGTATGGTAGTATGTTGTATTTAATAAAATATGTCTGGAATATCAGAATCACCCACAGCCAAGCCAAGCTGTGAAGGTCAGGGAGTGGTGACCCATACCGTTAGTCCCATCACTTGAGAGATAAAGATCCTTCTCTGTATGTTCAAGGCCTAACAGCCAGACAGTGGAAGCACATGCTGTTAGTTCCAGTACTTGGGAGGAAGAGGCAGGAGAATCTCTGTGTGTTTGAGGCCGGTCTGGTCTACAAAGCAAGTTCCAAGACAGCCAGGACTGTTACACAAAAAGTTCTGTCTTGAAAAAAACAACAACAACAAAAAATAAAAACAAAACAAAAGGCTGGAGAGATGGCTCTGCCCTCTGATATTCCAGACTAATTTTACCTCTGTTATTCCAAACTAATTTCTGCCTTATCAAATTCACTGTGCTTCCGAATGTCTACATCTTTTGGCATTAATATGGCAGCCAATTGAGGTCACTCAGTTCTATGGGTTCCCTTAAGTACCGGTTATTCTACATAGACTACTTCATCACCAACAGCTTGGCTTGGCATAGTAATGGTTAAAGTGGTAGGAAGTAGAAGTCTACCTTCCAGCATTGATAGGAATGTGTAGTTTTAGTTAGCAGTGTTTTCTGAAGGTGTGGAATGTATAAGGAGTTCACTGCAAAGCACCTCATGCATGTGTGAGGAGATGTCTTCATGAAGATGTTAACAGATGACAAGTTTCAATGGAAGTGATTTATATTACCAGTATATACACAGTAGATGACTCTGGGAGTGTAGTTCATATGCTTTTTCTACAATGTGAGCAAATCCTTTCTACTATAGAACCTTTGTTTCTGCAGAGACAAAACAATTCTGTTTATTGGAAGCAAAACACCAAAGCCCTATGGTAGAGGGGTGTGTGCATGCATGTGTGTGTGTGTGTGTGTGGTGTTGGATAGGTGCATGTAAGTTGGAAATCAGGGGACAATGTTAGGTGTCCTACCTGTTTTATTCTCAAATGACAGGATTTCTCACTGTCCTTGGAACCGGGCTGCTAGCCAGCAAGCTCTGGAAATCCTCTTATCCTTGACCCTCACAGCACTGGGAAAATAGGCAGGTGTGTGGCTATGCCAAGCTTGTTATGTGGTCATTGGGGATTTAAACTCAGGTCTTCACAGCTTATATAGAAAACACTTCTAGCCACTGAGTCATCTTCCCAGTTCCTGTTTTTTTTTTTTTCCTTAAAACAAAAAACAACAAAACCTCGTTATTTATTCTTTGTGACTTTCACATTATGCATCTGAGTCCTAGTCATCTCCAAGTCCCTTCATTTCCGCCCTTCTCCCTTGCAGCCTTTCCCTTAAAATAAAATAAAATGTAAGAGAGAAGACTGAGACAGAGATAGAGTCAGAGAAAAAAAAAATCTTGCCATGGAAGCTGTAGTGTGACACTATAAGTCATACAGTAATCTCTTTAGTCCATATGTCTTTACTTGCAAGTGTTCATTGCAGAGTCATTGGTTTGGTTTGAGGTCTCTGGTTTCTTCTACACTATTGGTAGTGGGCCCTCACTGGGACGCCTCTTGATTATCATGCTGTTGCCCAGTGTTGAGATCTGCAGGATCAGCCCCTTCACATGTTCTAGCACATCATAGATTAGGTGGATTTAGATGTGGGTCAATATAACCCTGGTTCTGGGCCTGAGTGGTTGCAGGGTTACTCAGCCTGCCAGCTCTTTCCAATCCTTTGAGCTCTCCAGCATTGCCCCTGCTAGTTCACCCTATGCAGAAAGGGTCAAAGGGGGGGGGCAGGTCTCTTGCTTTCATGCCCTCAGGGCAGGCTTTCTCAGGCCTATACCATGAGGGCCAGCATTACAGTGTTGCCCAGGTAAGGTGCAAGGTCTGCTCTCCCAAGTGCTATAGCAATGAGAGACAGGAACAACTCTTTTGACCCCGGGGCCAGCTCTTCTACCTGTCAAAGGCGGTCAGGGGTGGACAGAGGGCATCTCTCTCTCTCTTCCATGTCACCAGATAGCAGATGAGGGGCAGAACCGGATCTATTCTCTCACCCTCAGAGCTGGCTCACTGGAGCCCAATCAACAGCAGCTCTACTGTGTTACCCAGAGAGGAGTGAGGTGCAGAGCCTGTCATCCCTAGCGCTGCAGCTGGTGAGGGGTTAGGTCAGCTCCCCCACCCTTCTCACAGGTGATGATGGGGGTGCATCTTTCCCTCATCTACACCACCACATGGCAGATGCGGGGGTGAGACCAGCTCTTTCACTCTCCCAGCCCCACCCCTGCATAACCTCCCCATCTCCTGGGGGAAACAGCGTTAGCTCTATTGTGCTGCCCAGGTGAGGCTGGCCTCAAACTCAAGAGATCCACCTGCCTCTGGTCCCAAGTCCTGTGACTAAAGGTGTGTACCATCATTGTCTAGCTTACAGTACCTTTTAAGGACTTCACTTGGTCCTTTTAAGGGGAATGAACATCTTTGTATTCAAGTACACCTTGGTCCATTTTATTGGATTTTGTTGTTCCCTTCTTGGTGTAGTTAAAATGAGTTCTTCTCTTCTTGACTTTTTTCTTTTCCTTGTTCATGTTTTCACCCCAAGTTTTCTTTGTTGTGCAGATTATATTTAGGCCTCCTTTAAAAATATACCAATAACCTAAATGCCAGAATTAACAGCTAGACTTGTTTCTTGGCCAATGGCTGTAGAGTAGCCTCAGTGCCACATACAATGGAGGGGCTGAGGGTGCCTCAATGGCTACTATGGAGAAGTGGTCCTGCACTTCAGGAGTTGAGAATCCTAGGCTTCGGGGAAGGAAGGCTGGTGATCTATTGTAAGATGAATAGTGTAGTATGGACTTGAGAGCATGCAATAGAGAGTGTTGGGAGCACAGGAGTGGTGGGGTGGTGTGGGAGAGGCCCACGAAGGAGGCACCCAAAGCATATATCTGTGAGTTTACAAACACCCAGCTGTGGATGTAGAGGATGGTAGGAGCCAGTCTTGCCTCCTCAGAGGTGCGTACACACACACACACACACACACACACACACACACACCGTGTGCTGTGTGTGTGTCATTTCAGATCTCAGATAAGATATGAATGCAAAGTTGGGCTAATTTTAAACAATGGTAGGAGTAGAGTCTGTGCCAGTGCATATTTTATTTGGTGTTTTTGTAAAGAAAACTGCTGAAGTGTGAAGAGAACCTATTTTGAAGAAGACTATATTGCTTCCTCTAATGAATAAATGACATCTTTAAAAAACTTTATTTCAAACTTGCAATCCTCCTGCCTCAGCTGGGTGACTGGGAATTTCCTTCTGGTTTTAAGAGAAGTAATAATGGAACAGTGTCTATTTGATTTGGGGGTTAGACAGTTGAGGGGCTGGTAGGGAAAGACTCTGGGGTTCTCCGGGCTTATTTCTTCTATCTCTTTGGGTACCAAGGCTGAGACTGAGGTCCCCTGTCAGTGTCCCTAGAAAAGGCTGTGAACGGACAGATGCCGTAGGGGAAGTGCTCTGTGTCCCTGTCATTCAGCGTGAGTGACAGCCGTGCAGTGAGAACCCCAGAGAAGATGAGACTTTCCCTTCTGTGAAATCGACCCTACAACTGCTTTGGAGCTGGCTTTCTGCTCCTTGCCCATTATCTCTTCAGACAGGCAGCTCTGCTTGGAGATTGTGAAAATGGTAGTTCCTGACCTCAGTATCACTAACCGTAGTGTGACAGTTACGTTAGTGGATATTCCTGTATCTCACCGAATGCCAGAATGTATGTTTGGGGAGAGCAGGCAGAGGGGAAGGTGGGTAGATGAGCAGCCTCTGCCCCGCCCCTCCCTGCCTCCTGCCTGCCCTCCTGACTCATCCACACTCCATGTATGCAGTTCTCTCTTTGGAGTATGAACCTCGCTCCCCTAGTTTCTTCTCTCGTTCTTTGGTGCACATCAGACAGCCACTTTCTTGTTTGGTGTTTCATTAGTCAAAACTGCTAATTTGTCAGAAGTATAAGTGCAGAAATGGAGACATGGGTCATGCGCATCTGCGAGCCCCAGATCACTGGTTGGGAAGGACCTGCAGGCAGTGCCCTAGGATTGTTTAGGGATGGTTTCAGTGGTTAAGTGGTTACTAAGCTTGGTGAGTGCTTCTCATACTTTACTGTGCTGGGAGAAGACTGGGGAGATGGGTCAGTGGCTAGGAGTGTTTGCTGCTCATGTATGAGCACGTGAGTTCATATTATGTTAAAGGAAATAAATAAAAACATCCAGGTGTCGTTGCATGTACCTGTCACCCCAGCTTGTGGATGCTGGAGCCACAAGTATTGCTGGAACTTGCTAGATGCCAGCCTAGCTCCACATTCAGTGAGAGACCCTGTCACAAAGGACTGAGTCAGGGAGAGACAGGGTAGCACACTTGATATCCTTTGGTCTCTGCATGTACGTATACAGGCATGTATACCTGTACTCCAATGTGTGTGTGCACTACCCACTTACACTATGAACATGCATGTACATTAAAGAAAAAAAAAGCCCCAAACTTTTACCATGCTAACCCAGTCCCGTCAGTTGGAGGACTCCAATCAAGGGGTCAGGACCAGGGCTGCTATCCCAATCTGTGTTTTTTAGCAGCTCCAGGTGAAACCACCTCCTCAGCCTTTGGTGCAAGCATTTAGCAGGATCTACATCTGCTTCCACGTCACTTTGAAGCTATGATTCACTGTTCTCAGAGGAAGTGATAATATCTAAAATTAGATTCTGCAATTGTAACCACTCCAGAAGTAAGGGTGGGGTGTGCTTCCCCTTTTGGGGCTTCCCTTAAAGACCTGCAGGACAGTCCCACAACTCAGGGTGGGTCATTGAAGAGGAAGAGTCTCTTTGTACTCTGCCACACATTTTTGTTCTGGAGGCAGACCCTAGTTATTTTTAGCCTTATGCCTTACTGAGACCGGGACGAGGTTTATTTCTGGCATCGGTACAGAACACACATCTTTCTTTAAGAAAAAAAAAAAAAACATTTTATGAAACCTCACGTGGAGTTTCCAAAATAGGATGGCATATTTTATAAAACTATGAAGCAGCATAGGGAGTGGTTCATTCTGGGTAAGTGTGGTAAGGTTGTCTTTTGTTCAACACAGTCCAGGGGCCTGTGGCATAAATGGGGCTTTATGGGGGCTATGAAGTGAGGTCTGCTTCCTGTGGTGAAATATTTTGTATTTAATAAAATCAGATCTTCAAGAGTCCTCAACCTGGCCAGTTGCTTCTACAGAATACTTTAATGTCTGCCTATGCCTGCCTTAAATATCTTTTTCGCCCAGTTGTTTTATTTCTGCATCGTAATCCTAGTTTAGAGGTGTGAACTGCTACTGTTTAGTAGTTAGGCCTTGAACTCACAGTAACACAGAAAGATATGTCTCTGAAGTTATGGGATTAAAGGTATAGATCACCACTGGTCTTTACCCAAACTGGGATAAAGGTGTGAGTTACCACTCTCTGACCCCAGTGGCTTGACTGTGGATAAATCTGTTCTGTGCTATCACAGGCTGATTTTATTAAATATAAAATATACCACCACAGCTTCCTGTGAGGTTTCTGTAGCCTGCAATAGCTCTAAAGCCCTTTGGGCCTTGGCATTAGCATTTCTGAATGAGCAGCTCTCAATTTGACTATCTGACAAGGTCCTGTCAGTTTACAAGGCCTCTTCTGTTTGGTGTGTGTGCTTCAGGATGAGGTGGGTGATTTGTCTGTGATGAGTTCATTACTACATAAAAGAAAAAGCATCAAATGCATCCCCCATCAGTTACTGTTTTTCCTTGTTTGTGGGATGTTGGAACCCTAACCCTAACCAGATACACATGTGTGGGAAGCATGTTCTCTGCCACTGAGCCACCCAAGCCCCCTTCTGTGTTTTCAACCCAGAAGGTGTTAGGAGATATTGCATATTTAGCTTGATGGTCTTTATTGGGGAATTCTGCTTGTTAATTGCCCTTCATTCAAATGCTTTTTAGTTATCTGGGGATTAAATGAAGACATTTAAAATGTCACCTACAATGGGTGACATTCTTAATATCTGAGTTTACATATATGATATCACAGCTTGGTCTCTTTGTTTTTTTTATATATTTTTTTCCTTCTTTATTTTGTATTTATCAAAAAAAACAGTAAAAAGAATTTAAAAATGCCGAAGAGTTAACAATAACTATACAGAGGATAATAATCATAAGCATGGCTTATCAAGGGTGGAAATGCAAATAAGATTACTGCACATATATTTTCTTTGTGTTCAGCTTTCCCTCTGAATTTTTTTTTCCATCCCTGTATATCCTTATTGAAAGTCTCTTCCCCCTCCCACCACATCTGATCATTTTTCTTCTCTGCAACTCCCCATCCCCTCCCTGGGCAGGGAGCAGACAGTCCTATGGTCCCACTGGCCCAATAATGCTTGGATCAGTCTTCACTCCTGGCCAAATCCAGTTTTGTCCCCCCTCCCTCAAGAGTGAGTCAGGTGTTCCTATAGATGGACTGGGGTTTGAAGGGTCATTA
>PVIH01005521.1:33436-113849 GCA_004025045.1 Sigmodon hispidus
TATCTCTCTGAGTTTGTGATACTTCGCTCAGGAGGATATTCTCCAAATCCATCCATTTGCCTGTGAATTTTAGGATATCATTTTTTCTTACTGCTGAGTAGTATTCCATTGTGTAGATGTACCACAGTTTGTTAATCCATTCTTCAGTTGAGGGACATCTAGGTTGTTTCCAGGTTCTTGCTATTACAAATAATGCTTCGGTCTCTTTGTTTTTTAAATGGAGATATTTGAACATTTGAACGTAGTATTTGGAATCCAGGCAGTCTTGGATCAACTCCGAAATAATACACTTTTTACATTTTGCTTGAAGCATATCCAGTGTGGAAATATACTTTTATAAGATGTGGATCATTTTCAAATCATTTGCCAATATGTTCTTTATAAGAAGAGAGAGAGAGAGAGTTAGAGAGAGAGAGAGTTTGAGACTTTTTTAAAGAGCTAGCTTTTATGCCCAGCTTTGATTGCACAGGGTAGGACTTCCCAGCAGCTGTAGGCATAATGGAAACATAGTGGGTAGAATTTGAGGGGTGAGAAGTAATTCTAAGTACCCATAGCATCTGATTATCTGACTAATGCTACATTACCTAAAGGAGTATCTAAAAAGAATTAAAAGTATCACTGCACTCGTGTCTAGGGTGTGTTTGAAGCACACCCTAGTCTCCAAGAGGCTGAAGTCATAGCTGCCAGAGTCCCTCTGTTCAGAGTAACCTGTTCATCTTATTGCATACATCTGAACTTCTTGGTAAAGGGACTTAAATACGTTGTGAGGAGCAGCAGACCTTTAAAAGTATTGCGCAACATCATGCATACACATATGTATATTTCTTTGTTCTGTACTGTGGCCAAGAGAAAATGAATCAGAAACTAGCAAGGTTAAGAAAGTTTTTCCTTTCTTATCATGCTTATTTTGTGCTGACATCAAAGTTATCCAGTAGATACTCATCTGGGAAAGGCCAAATGCAAGCATTATCACTACCGGGTCTTTATTAATGCTAAGTGAGATGTTCTGTGTTTCTTAGGGATGGTTAGATTCCGTGAGGTGGTTGTTACTTCTTGACACTTATGGTAGAAGGTCACCATGGGAGTTTTCCATTGATATTTATTACCAGTCATGGACAAAGTGATTCAAACCAAACTCATTAAGCATCAGTAACACCGCCTTTGGTTGACAGGACCATGATGATTTGCATAATCTGTTTCTCCATCATCACCAGAGTACCACTTGGGACGTGGACTTTCGGACACGAGAGAGTCTGTGGCAAGTGGTTAGCTTGTTTGAAGGGACTCAGTTCATAATCTGTGGAGTCTGGACCCTTTGCTTTCTACCTAGCAAAGGATCTTTTCTGGTCTCTTCCTTAGGACAGTATAGTGGTGACTGTGACAACTTTGAACCACATAGTACTTTACAATTGGACAGTGCTTTATGCAAATTCCACTTGCTCTCCAACAAATAATACCTGTAATTACTGCTCTTGGTGACATTCAAGAGGAAATGGGTATATTTTTCTCTGTTAAATTTGCATTTAACCCTTTCAATATATCTGTGCATCTTTTTCTTACTCTCTGTTCTGGGCTTAAATTTGAGGGGAAAAACTGCAATGTTTAGTTTCTAAAATGTGTAATTCCTATGGGAAATGGGTTTATCGATATCAGACTTAATTTTTGCATTTACTTATTTTTGTGTGTATATACTGGGGGGAGGGCACTTATGCCACTGTGTGGGGGCTTTTTGTTGTTGTTGTTGTTGTAGGTTTTTCTGTGGTTTTTGTTGTTGTTTGAGGCAGGATTTTCTGTATTGCCCTGGCTGTCCTGGAAATCTGTAGACCAGGCTGGTCTGGAACTTAGGGATCCACCTGCCTTGGCCTCCTGAGTGTTAGAATTAAAGGCATGCACCACCATGCTTGGCTTGTTTGTGTATTTTTATCAAAGCAACAGAAATCAAACTTGAACAGACTATAAATAATTTTTGTTTTAATTCAGTCTTTAAAGTAGCTAACCAAAAATAATATTGGAAAAAATGTGCAAAACCAGGGGTGGATGATCATCAGTCTGTATCGTCCTAATACAGAAGCAGGTTTCTCCAGTTCATTGTGGACATTTTCATGATGTTCCTTTCTTCAGCCTTTCACTTGACCTTTCTGACATGTTACTCCACATAAACCTGGCCCTTGGTTGGCTAATAGTTTCCCAAACCAAAGGCATCAAGCCACTTCCCCTGATTGTCTGTGGAAAGATCTCAAGACTCAGGAGAAATGGAACCCATTTATCACTTGTCCATGAAGAGGTGATCCCAGAAGCAGCCACTCAGCATCCCCTGGAAGCATCTGAGAAATGCAATCTCAGACCACACCCAAGCCCTCCAGGTCAGGTGCGTGTATTCCAGGTCATTCACATTGAACCCAGAGACTTTCTGTCTGGTTTTCTCAGCGTCTGACTCCCACATACCTCAGCAGGTAACCCCATTCAAGGCCAAGTTCCATTGGTGGGTTGTTCTGTTCAGATTTCTTTATTTTAAAATACTGATCTGCTTTCCTATCATTTTCAGTCTGACTTGAAGTCATTTATTCATATCATACTGTATTTATAATGTACCTGGTATTGGGAAGGGGGGGGGGAAGGGTAAATAAGATACACTCTTGCTTTCCCCAAATCCCTAATTGAATGCAAAAACAGAACAAGATGACAGTGCAGGGCATGTCCAGGCACTAAGAAGACATGAGGAGAGAGAGGCCCCTGAACTCCAGGAGTGTCAGGAAGGCCTCTAGGTAGAGGTGCAGTTGTTCGGAGGACTCAGATTGGTAGGAATCTACTGGAGACAGTGCTGCACCACCCCCACTCCCCCCCCCACAGACGCACCAATTTCTTCACTTTTGTTCAATTCTAGTTTCTTAGGAGCCGGTGGTTTCTATTGTACTGTGTGGGGTGTGAATGAAGAAGACACGAGCCTTGCCCCCAGTTCAGTTGAGCATTGGGAGTCTTAGATTGAATGCTCTCTTGTATGTTGATATTGCAGTGCTTCTCTGCTCTGGAATTTTGCAAGTAGCTTTAATTAATCCTTCTCTTTAAAAGAGGCAGTCCCAGATCTCATCCGAGAGCAGATTCTCTTTCCTACCCTGTACTGCATGCTTTTGGTTCCCCCAGGGTCCAGTTTGTGAGGTTTATCTGATTCCTACTGAGTGGTGGCTTGCTATAGACCGTTCCTGCTTCTCTGGTCTTTTGAGGTCTTCGTTTTCACTATGATTTTGACCCTGTTGATTTATTCTCTTGGTTAGAAGACAGACAGATGACGCCAAAGTTCCTTGTATAGTTTCATGACCTAGGAAGTTCACAGAGATAGGATCTCTCAATCTTGCCATTCATACTGCCTCAGAGGGTAGGGAAATAAAGTCTCCAGTAAACAGTGGCTGAGGCGATTGTGTATCTATTGGAAAAAAGAAAGTTCAACTTCCTTGGATAACAATAAATATATCTGCCTAAAAGATTTAGATGTATTGATTTTATAAAAAGTTTTGAGAGGAGTAAAGTTTAAATGCGTTTTGGAGTAGAGATGGAAGGCACTGTCCTGTCGTCAGCTGAACAAACTCAGACATTATAAAGGAAAAGACTAAGAAAAAAAGATCATAAGAAGGTTTAAAGGGCTTTTTGGAGGAAATTTCTGTGGATGAAATCAAATAACAAGTAATATTTGGAGTGAAATATTTTCTGTGTGCCTATTAGAGGGCTTATTGCTTTTTCACAGAAGGTTTAGGAACACTGCCCCCACCCCCAAAAGCGCTGAGTTAGGTGGACTAATGGTCCTTTCTAGAAGTAAGCATGTGTTTAGAAAGGGAAATGAGGGCCTATGTGATGACTCAGTGGGCAAAGGTGATGGTACACTAACTACCTGCCCCATTAGTTGGTAGAGCAGTAATAAAAGCATGGAACCCCATGTATGCACATAGCACAGTCCTGTGGAGTGCTGAAAACAGCACCATTCTCTGCTCACTGCTTGGGAAGGATTCACAATGTTGGGTGAAAAAGCTGGTTCAGGTTTTATAGCACGCATGTTAAGATTGGAAGATGGTATGTCAGTGTGGAATATAGTAGCCATAAAAAGAAAAAGAAACTGTTAAAGTTATATTTGCATGAAAATGTCCTTGTGTAACCCAGTACTATGTACAATGAAAAAAAAATAGAGCAGAACAAGGAAAGAAAACCTAAAGGGATTCTATTTCTTTGTGAATAGGAACTCCACATCTGCAGTGCAGGGTTGGTTATAGGGTCTTTTGAGCAGAGTTAATACAGAACAATGGTTCTCAGACTTCCTAATGCTGCAACCTTTTAACACCGTTCCACATATTGAGGCAACCCCCCCACCATAAAATTATTTTGTTGCTCCATCAAAACAGTAATTTTGCTACTGTTATGAATCACAATTAAACATTTGTGCTTTCCAATGATCTTAGGTGACTTCTGTGAAAAGGTTGTTCAACCCCCAGGGGGTCACAACCCACAGTTTGAGAACCACACTGGCTTAGAGTTTCCTCTATACTGTGCCTGACTTGCAGACTCTTTTTCTGTTCTGCAGTATGGAGTTTGTGGACCTCAGTCCTCATAGCTACAAGGTGGTTACTGGAGGAAGACTTTTCTGTCCCCCCAGCCAGTTCTCAAATAACCACAAAAGACTTGATATTAATTATAAATAAGCAGCTGATAGCTTAGGCTTGTTTTTTAAACTTAGCTCATATAACTTAAATTTACCCATTTCTATTCATCTGTGTGCTGCCCTGAGGCTCTTTTGCCTCATCTATGAACTTCTTCTATGTTGCTTCTTCTATATCTGCCTGGTGACTCCCAAGACTCCACCCTTCTCCCAGCATTCTCTCTGCCTCAAAATCTTGCCTACCTACCGGCCATTTAGCTTTTCTATTAAATCAATCACAGTGACATATAATCATACTGTATAAAGAAATATTCGACAGGTTACATTCTACCGGACCTCACATATGTGCTTTATAAACAAAAAGTGTGTAAGAGGAAAAAATGTAGTAGATGGACATGTTTTGTATCATCAAAGCAGAAAAGTGTTGAGAAGCCCTTGGCTGCCTTGTACCTAGATTTCATTGGCTAGAATTACCCCCATGCTTCCCAGACCTGCAAGGGAAATCCGTGAAAGCAAAGGTTTCAATTACACAGTTCAGGATTCAGGGAGTATGGAAGAGGATGGGAGGGAATGCTGGGGAGGCAGTAAAGGGTAGGATGCAAACACCCTCACATTTGTGTCTGCTGGCACTGTCTCTGGAAGGTCCCTGAAAAATGGGTCAGCAGTTACCTTTGGAGAATGGCTGCCAGCCAAGAGGAAGACAGACAATTATTTTTCATTTTATATTGTTCTTTTCTACTGAGATTTTTCTTTTAAACAATGAATATGTGTTAACTTTAAAGGAAGGAAGTTGGCATCAGTCCATGACCAGAACCCATGGGGAGCAGCTGTCTGGCCAGTTATTTCAAGCTGGGTCATGGATGGTGTGTCTTTAGTTTCAGCTGTCCAGTGAGAGTTTCCCTTAAGTATGGCTGTGATTCCCTCTATCTTAGATCTGCCTCCAGCTAATTGCACAATCCCAGGGACCAGGAAGAAGGAAAAGAGTCTGTATTTTCTGCCAGAGAAGAACATCCACAGCCCAAACAGCTCTTTAATCTGTGTGCTGAGTTCCATTGTGTCCCTTCCATAGATCTCCATTGAAGATGTGGCCCCAGTTCTGAAGATGGTGGCTGGTTTGGGGGAGGGGATCTTTGAGGAGGTAATGAAGGCTACTGAAAGGTTTCTGTACCCTGATATTGGGTTTTTCTGCCAATGCAGATGCAGTAAATTATATCAGGACAAATTAAAGTCCAAGTTTTAATGAGCAAAGCACTCCTGGGTGGAGGCAGGAGAAGAATCATATGGAAGGTCTAGAGTATTAAATACCCTATAGGCGTGGTCTTGAGCATCTCCAGGGGAGGAGCGAACCCTTGGCTTTCTTCGAGTTGAAGAATGAGGCTGGAACAAAGCTCCCCAACATCTAGGATTGTCCTTCATCTAGCAAGGCTGCTTCCCTCATAAAGCTGGAGATAGGATACCCTATACATAGAGGAAACCTTCCCGTGCCTCCCAGACACAGAGAAAGACAGAGATGATGCTGTCTCCCCACTAGCCAGAGAGGCTTGAGGAATCCAGTTCTGCCAGCCTTTTTTTCCCCAGTGAAACACCAAACATCTGTTAAGCCCCACAGCCTGTGGACTGTCACAACATGCTAGCATGGGAGCTCCAGCTTTAAGCCCTTCCTACTTTAGGGAGGGTGATTCTTCATGATCTTTTCTTCTCTGTGTTATGTTGTTTGGAAAAATGGGGATGGGCATGCGGATAGGACATGGCCTAGGTTGGGCAGACAAGTGCTGCACCCACTGAGTGTCTCTATCCAGGAGCTTAGTTCTGTGTTTTTCTGCCTCTCTGGAACAGTATGGAGATGCACTAACCCTGGCCACCTATACCCCATTCCCCAGTGTTTGCAGAGAGTCTAACCTATGAAACACTGACTGTGAGTATGGAGCAGAAAATCAAGCAAGCTTTCTTCAGGGCCTTGATGCTGACTTCTTGGTTCCCTGGTTCCTCTAGACTACAAACTTGTGGTCTGATCCATCAGTTTTACCTAGCTTCAGAGATCATGGCTACCCTCCTGAGTGCCTGAGTCCTTGCTTCTGGCTGCTAATTCTATCCTGATCAAAGATGCTGCTTCTTTTAGAGATGGTCTGTATCTCTGCAGTAGATGAGATATGAGAGCAGGATCCTGCATGGGATGAGCTATCCTGGAGATGAACCAGGGCCTTGTGTGTGTTAGGCAAGTCATCAGTCACTGAGTCCTAGTCCTAGTTCCCCAGAGTCACCTTAGAACAGACTGTCAGGAAGTATCTTATGCTCTCCCCTGGTTGTTCCCCCTCCCACAAACCTGTTAGTTTTTTGCACGTGGTTCGTGAATGGAATCTCAACACCAGGAGTACCACACTAGAGTTTATTACAGCAGGGAGCAGAGATAGGGGCAGAAGGGAGCAGAGAGAGAGGAGAGGGGGAAGGGGCTGGGGCTCCTCTGAGCCCTTTCATTAAAAGGGTGGGCGGACCCATGTTTGCATCACCACACCCAGGTGCATGATTGACACTGTTGCATTCCAGGTGAATGCAAGCTTTGGAAATCCTTACAAAACCCAAAGGTTTTATAGATGCTACGCAAGTGCTCTACCACTGAGCTATATATCCCCAGGTCTTTTCTATCTTTGTTATATGGCAGAGTTGCACAGTATTAGTCTTGGACTCACTATATAGCCCAGGCTGGTCTCGAACTTGCAGTCCTCATGCCTTAGCCTCCTAAGTAGCTGAGATTCTGTGTGTGTGTGTGTGTGTGTGTGTGTGTGTGTGTGTGTGTGTGTGTGTTACTTCAAACCCTCATTCCAGCAGTCTGGTTTGACCTGGTCCCTAGCCAGGGCCAGAAGACCCTGCCACAACCTGCAGCATTCTAAATTAAAGGAGACTGTTATCTTCTCTGCGGCTAATGAGGGCCTTGCAGGAGCATCCTGTGCACTGAGAGAAGCCGACCAGGATTGCAAGGATAACTGAAGATGTACAGGGCGTGGAATCTGAGCAGTCAGCTTCCTCCAGGAGGTGGCCTTCCTCTTCAGTCTGCCTGCTGTTTACCAGCTTTGCTAGGAAGTGGGGTTGGAGTGGAGGATGGGGTATCCTGCCTGGTTAGGAGTCAGAGTCAGAGCAGAACAGTACTGATGTAGACATTTAGCTCTGGTTCAAAGGTGTGGAATGGTGAGCTCCTGGATGATTGGGGTGGAAACATGAGAAGTGGGGGACTGAAAGGAACTTACACAGAAGAGCTCATCCCTATAATCCCAATCCTCAGTAGATGAGTCAGCCTGGGCTACAAACAAACAAACATAGTTAATTTTATTCACATGAAAACTTAAATTTCACCTTTTCCTGGAGGGGATGGGTATGACTTGCCCTTGTTTGCATCCCTCTGGGGGAGCTCTGCTGTCATGGAGAACAATGACATACCTTCTGTGTGAGCACTCAGCTGGGACAGTAAGCACCATGCGATTGAGCTCATATACTAAGGTGGGAGATTTCCCAGTTATCCCTTCTCTTTTTCCTTTTCACCTGGCCACGTGATGATCCGCCATCACTGTGGATGTGCTGAAATGTCATGGGTTGGCCTTCATAGGAAGCTCAATGGCAAAGGGGCTGATTTAGACTTGGGGAAGTGGAAGGTGGCTAGCTCAGGGGAACCAAGGTTATGCTTGTGTGCTCTGTCTCAGAGCTTGCTCTATTTCATGTTGAGTTTGCAAGGATTTGAACTTGACACACCTTAGAAAATTAAGTAGCAAATACATCTGCATGGTATTTGAAGCCGTCACTGACTATTAATGTTAAATGATTCTATAGATAACCCATTCAGATAAGCTAGTTTAGTCTCTTCCTTTTAGAGCTGACACTGAAGCCCCAAGATGCATGGGTTACCAGAGAGTGGTTTACACTAGAGAGCGAGCCCAAGGCTGCAGCCCTAACCCTAACCCTAACCCTAACCCTGCCCTTTTCTCTCCAGCTGGAATGCCTACCAGGCTTCCTCCATAGGGTTCTCTGGGTAGAAAAGAAAAATGTTCAGCATAAAGCCAAAGTTTCTGGAGGGTTTTTATTTTTTGTAATAATTTATTAGAGCCACATAGTAACTTTCAAGCAATAACAGCTATCAAGAAAGGCACACTCCGTAAAAGCTGTGTTGAACCACTATGGTCTAGCCAGAGCAGATGGGCTAGCCTGAGCTAGGAAACCAAGGTTCTGAGGAGGGGAGAGCGATCCCCAGAGTCTAAGGACTGGCCTGTGTCACTGTACTTCTGTCCCAGATTCTCTCCCTTGTGCTTTGCATCCCAGGTATCCGAGGTATCTGGACTATGGCACATCCTGTCTTACTCTCCTTCCCCTACCCCAGGCCTTCACTCCATCTGAGACCCCATCACCATCTCACTTCTCTGGCTTCATCTTGGCCATTTGTTCCATTTCTTTTTTTCTTTCTTTCTTTTTTTTTTTAGCTTTATTATATATATATATTTATTTAAAATGATGTATAAAGTCTCATTTTTTATCCATGTATCTCCTTGTTCAAACTTCTTTCCCCCTCCTGCCCCTCCCAGTCACTCTCTCTGCTCCCCATCTCCTCATCTCCTCTCCAGCAAGGGCAGGAGGTCCCAAGGTAGCTTAGTTCAGCATCCACTCCTGACAGATCTGCTTTCCTCATGCCAACATCAAGCCTGGTCAGGTGTTCCTCTGGAGGGAATGGGCTCCAAAGTGCCAGTCCAAGGTGTTTCAGATTCCAAGCTGTTCAGTGGTTGTGGTTTGCAGCTCGGACATGCTTTCCTTTTTGTTTAAAGCCCACTAATGAGTGAGTACATCCCCTGCTTATCTTTCTGGGTTTGTAATACCTCGCTCAGGAGGATATTCTCCAAATCCCTCCATTTGCTGTGAACTTTAGGATATAATTTTTTCTTACTGCTGAGTAGTATTCCATTGTGTAGATGTACCACAGTTTGTTAATCCACTCTTCAGCTGAGGGGTATCTAGGTTGTTTCCAGGTTCTTGCTATTACGTATAATGCTGCTATGAACAGAGTTGAGCTAATGCCTTTGGAGTGCAAATGTGCATCTTTAGGGTATATGCCCAGTAGTGGTATTGCTGGGTCCTGGGGGAGATTGATTCCCAGTTTTCTGAGAAATCATCATACTGCATTCCAGAGTGGCTGAACAAGCTTACACATGTCCCGTTTCAGTTGTTCCCATCTGGGTCCTCTATCCCTGTCTAGTTACTTACTCTGACTTCAGCCCACCGTTTCCTTCTGAATCCAATGTGTCCACAGCCCCCCAACCCTACTTGAGGACACAGTTCACATCTTAGTCCCCTGACTTGCCTTGGTCCTCTGTCTTCACCCTGGTTCCCTAACTCATCTTAGTCTCTCTTCTACCCACAGATGAGTAGAAGTCTCTGTCTATGCTGTTAGCCTTGCCATGCCCTCTACCCCTATGTCATCCCTCTGTGTCTCTTCCTGCAAGCATGGCCACATTGCGGTACCTCATTCGTTACCTGAGGACATGTTCTCTTTCCTTCTCTCCAAACAGAGCTCTCTGTAGCCACACAGGATCTGTCACCCCCTCCTCCAGATTAATTCTCTCACCCCAGTTTCTTAGTCCTGATGGAGCAGTGTAGCTGTTCCGCTGCTGTTCTTCTCCCGTCCTACATGTTGCTGCCATTGGGCCTGCTGGCACTCTACAGCCAGGGTCACTGGGAACTCCTGCTAAACTCTTGTCTGTGTTAATCTCATTCAATCCTTGCAACAACCACATGTGCTTTGCGGTGGGGATGCAGAAACCCAGGGCAAAGGCATCAACCCATTGCCAGGGACCCACAGACAGAGCCTCTGTCTCCTCATGGTAGTGCTCTGTTCTGTTGATGCAAGGGTTATGTGAAGTTCATCCTCTCTTATTCCAGTGGTTACCCTTATCTGTAGGGCCCTTGTCTCATCTCAGCTGTCCTTCCAAGACCTCCGGTGCCCCTAATACTCCTCTGATGGTGTTCCTTTTCAGTGTGGCTGTGCAAAGCCAGAGTTCATCTGTCCTGTCCATGCTCAGGTGCCTGCTTTGCATCAACATTCTTGTGCCTTGAGCCCCATGTAGGGTTAACACAGGCACCATGGCCTTTCAGGAGTCAATATGTTGACAGGGTTCCATGGTAAATGGCTGATGCTCAGGTAACACATATAGTGGAGATTTCCTGATGGAGGGGTAACTCTTATCCCTGGAAGGACAGACAGACAGTGAGGGATTATCTTATGATAATCCAACAACGCACAGTATAAAACTTAGCAACTGCTTATTTGTGGAACTTTCCATTTGACATTTTAAGACTGTAAGTAAAAGGAAGATAAACCGGAAGTGCCCTAAGACAAGTGCAGCAACGCTGTGAAACTGAATGTCTTTGGCATCTGGGAATTTCTAAGAAATTTGGACTGGGAAATGGCCTCCTGCTCACTAATGGACTTCTTAGGCCTGGGAGTGGAGGAGAGCTTCTCTGCTCTAGTTCAATAACCCATAGTCACATCTGAGGAAGTTATAAACCACTGCTACCATCCAGTGAGGTTTTTAAAAGCTTTACCCCCTCCCTTCATTAAACACATAAACATGGGGCTATGACATAATTGGACAGTGGTGACTGATTTGTATTCTCAAAACCTCCAGCATCCAGAGAGACTTCAAACTTCCCTGAAGACCCAAAGTCTGTCCAGGGTGTGTGGGGGAGTTTGAGAGGTCAGGGGTGGAGGGTGTAGGGGTGTTTCTACACCAGCCATCCTGCCTAGATGAGTACTTGTATTCTGCAAATCTGCCCTGCTGAAATCTAAGAACCAAGAAATGCAGGGTGGAAATAGGCTTAGTGTAAGCCAATTCCCCCCCCCCCTTCTTATTAAGATTCTGGGATCTGCTGCCAGGTGGCCTCAGAGGCATCTGTAAAGCTTCCACAGGAGTCGCTAATCCCCTCCACCCCCACCCCAGATGATTCTGTATCTCATCTGGCATCTGCTCCTGCACACCCAAGGGATGGGCAGGGAGTGGCTGCTGGGTCTGCAGACCCCTGGCAGGTGGAGAATATGTCCATGTTACAGTGGCCAGCTACTGTGCCTGCTTTGACGCACTGACCGATTCTCTGCCAGCTCTGAGATGTAGGATGGAAGGTAAGAACAATGAAACTAGAAGCTTCTACATGCTTGAGAGGTCTTCTCTACTGCTAGTGCTATCTTGTCCTAATCAAATGTGTGTTTGGAGTTGATAACGTCATCCAGAGTATCTTTTGGGCTTTTTAATTCCATGATACAAATGGCACTGCAACTTTTACCTGGAATCGCATGCCGTGCTTGGCCAGAACATTCATTTAAAGGTTGGCCAAGGGCACCATTTCTTGTCCTAAGACAAGGGGAAGGTCTCAAAAAGGAGAGCCTGGGGAGACCCATAGGGTTGTTTTGAGGATTCAGCTCCATGGAGATGTAAGGCTATTGTTTAGGAAGGGAGTGGAAGAAGGAGACCTGCTGCACAAATTCAGGTTGTAAAGAGACTGAGAGCTAGATATCCGGAAAGGCTGAAATATCAGAGAGAGGAAACACCACAGTCAGTTCTCAGTCTCTTCCAATTTCCTCAGCCTCGCGCCTGGTCACTTTTGCTCTGCTGGTTTCCTACCAGGCCTTAAATACCCTTCTTGCCAGCTATATTCCATCCAGGTTAGGATTCAAGGTGTGAGCTACTCTATTTCGTAGCTAGCCTTGAGCTCATAGAAACAGAGCAAGTTCTGTCTTTGGAGTAGGTCACCACTCCCAGGCTTTCCCTATGCTGGGATTAAAGGTGTGTGCCATTGAATCCCAGCTGTTTGTCCTTGTACTCAAGGATCAAGAACTTTCTGTCTGCCTAGGATTTGACTGTGTGCAGTCTCTCAATATTTCAGATTTTATTAAATATGTAACGTATCACCACAGGGACTCGTGTATGTACCGTTGTTTGTGAATGGCTGGGGGGTGTACTGAGGTTAGATGGTGAAGGCTCTTAATCACAAGTATAGGTCTCTAAGAGCACTGGGGAAGGTAAGAAACAAAAGTTGTAAGTATGCTTATGGTAAGAGTGTACGAGGAAGAGAAGAAGAAATCAATAAAATACCACATCATGGACAAAAAAATATTTGAAGAGTAAGGAAGAACATACAGGTCAGGCAAACCTAGGAAAGAAGGAAGAAGTAAATATATCCTTAAAATATATCCTCTGTCTCAGTTTTATTAACTATTTAAAAAGTTAATACATATTAACATGTATTTTAAAACTAGCATATATGAATAAACCTTTATGATAAGATATTTAAAAGATAAGCCATGAAGCTGGAGGGATGGCTCAGCAGCTAAGAGCATTGGCTGCTATTCCAGAGGACCCAGGTTTGATTACTAACACCCACATGGTGGCTCACAAATCCCTTTAACTCCAGTCCAAGCAATCCATCTGGCCTCATGAGCACTGGAGAGGAATGCAGACATTCCTGGAAGCAAAACCACACATATGAAATAAGAAGATTAATACAATGTAAGCCAAGTTGCTTATATTAATTCCTTTGTCATTTTTATGACCCTGACAGGAAGAAAGGTGTACTTTGGCTCTTGTCTTAGAAGAGGTCAGCCTTTTGTCCCAAGGAGGGACATGTCATAGCAGGACAGTTTATGGTAGTGGACCATGAGGGAGAGCTATCTGTATCTCAATCACCGGGAAGCAAAGAGCAAGGCATGAACCAGGGCCAGGTATGAATTTCAAAGGTCCACCCCGATGACCTACTTCTGCAGCTGGGAACTCCTAAAGGTTTCTCAGCCTCCCTCCCAACCACTTGCTAGTGAACAAACACTCAAAATGTGAGCTGGTGGGGGACATATCAGATTCCAACCTTAACACTGTTCTAGGGAGGACCCGGAAATCAGTTAAATTTATACTTGTTGATGAAACTTTTTTGCTTGTTTGTTTGGTGATTTTGAGACGGGATGTGGAGGGGGGGATCTCACTGTGTAGTTCTGTCTGTCCTAGAACTCACTCTGTAGACCAACCTGGCCTTGAACTCACAGAGATCTGTGTAGCTCTCCTCTTGAGTACTGGGATTTAAGGTATGTGCCACCATGCCCAGCGAGATGATTTCAATTTATTTTTAGTAGCATAAGTTGTAAAAAGTACAAAAAGCCTGATGAACATTATCATTGCAGCTTTCCATGCATCCCCGTTCCTAGAGCAGCCACCATTGCTTGGGTACTGGTCATGTGTACATAAGTGTGCACACACACACACACACACACACACTGGTCATGTGTACATAAGTGTGTACACACACACACACACACACACACACGCACCCACGCACAATCAAGAGACAGAGAGAGGGCATGTGTCAAATGGTAGCATAGTGTAAGCACTGTCTTGAATCCTATTTTAGAGGTGCATAGAGAGCTCTCTAGTGCTTTCACAGCTGGCTGGCTGATGTTGCCTTGTGAGACAGGTTTTTATCTAACCAGCCTCCTGCTTCTGGTCCTGTTATCTGTCCTCAGTTGTTTGCTCAGAACTCAGTATGGCAGTGAGTCCTCTGCCCTGTGCCTGCAACATTTGTGTGGAGACCCCCAAAACAAATATCCTAAAGTAGAAATGCCCAGGTCCTTTCTCTAGAGGAAGTACACACGAACTTCCTTCTGAAGCGGAGCAAAGAGCGAGAGCTTCAGAGAGCAAAGGGCTGCTTTCGAGGTAGAGAGGGATTGGATTGGTAGACATGGAGACTTTTAGAGAAGTGGGAACAGTGAATGAAGTACTTCCAGTGACTGTGTTTCCAGAAGTTACTTTTGCTGAAACATGGGTTTTTGTGTTTTAGTTGAACAAGAATGTAAGGAAGGAAGTAAACATTAGTTGCTGCGATTCTGTGCTGGGTCTAGGATTAGGTCAGTTCGAATGTCATCATTTTGATTCCTTTAGTGTTCCTATTAGGTGTTCATTAGGCACCTAATGTACTCACAGTTAACAGTTAAGAAAAATGAGGTTCAGGGAACCCAGAAATGCCCCGAGTTTCACAGTGGATAAGAAAATAAGCGAACTTTGCAACAGACACATACTTTTCAATGTGAGCCCACACACACAGGGAGAGAGTGAAGGAGACAGAGAGACAGAGAGAGACCCCAAATGAAAATTTCTGTACATTTTGCATTATAAAAAAACTGAAGTTTCATTGAGCATTGAAGTAGGTATAAAACCAATTTCCACTAAAATTGTCACGTGATTCTGTGTCTTGGTTCTTAGAAGTCCCTTTTAATAGGTTTGTGCAATATGCAGAAAAGACTTGCTGTTGGAGTATATGAAACACCTTAACCATAAAGGGACTACATTCTTAAAAACTTTTAGTCTAGTGACGTAAAGTAGAATATATAGCCCTGAGACAGTCTTGGCTCTGGTTGGGCTTCCGTGCTAGTCTACAAAGCCCACAGTGTTCTGAAAGGTATTGGTGGCCATAATTCCTTCATATCCTTAGTCCACAGCAGAATGCAAGGCTGAGAGTGAATGTATGCAGGAGAGAGCTGCAGAAAGGGGAACAGGACAGGCATGCTCTCCTGTGTGCACAGGACCTTGTGGGTACCCATTCTGCTAAGAGACTGGGCTGGGACTCAAGGTACCAGGCAATAGATGCCCTACTTTGGTGGCATTATTAGAGGCCTGAGAGAGGGGGTTGGGGATGAGGAGAACAGAGCTGGTTACTATTTTTAAAAAATCAAGTGTGTATTGGTGAATGTCTGTATGTTTTCATTTCACATAGCTTCGTTAGAGTATTTAGTATCGTTAGATGGATACTGCTGAGTTCTCCCTAAAGAGCTTAGTTGTAATTTGGTACAATTTCTCAGTCAAGAAACAAAGTGCTTTTTGTTTTATTATTATTTTTGCCTCTCTAAAAGCCAGAGAAATTTTCCCCATAGATGATAGGTACTATTATGGTAGTTATTCATTTTTCAGTTCAATTTCTGAAAAAGTGGCATAATTTTTAGAGCAGATGGAGAGAAAATAGTGCCCATTTGAACTAATTTTATGATGCTGCCTCCAATTGCTCATGTGCTTTGATCCAAATGGAGCTGCTGTCCTCAATCATACCACCAGCTTGGTCTCCTGGAAGTTTTGTAGAACAGGGTTGGGTAAACTCAAGTGGTGTTTTATGTTTAAATTCTACTACTCGTAACCTTATAAAAGACAGGGCGCCAGAGAGAAAGTGAGGTGGGAGCTGCCTGCCAGTCCAGTTGATTTGAGGTAGGTGAGTGTTTACCATAAACACCCTCAGCAGTAGTCATTAGATGCACGTTCATATTGCTGCTTCCCCTTTTGGACTTATAACCATCAATTATCTTTAATTCTTTGAACCTACAGCATTTAACAGCCATTGGTAAATGGCGGTGTCTCTCAGTTAGGGTGTTACTATTAGATCCACTTAGCTCCGACTTGGGTTTGGTCCAGCAGGGCATTCTTTAATAACCATCACAGTGGGTCCCAAATGCAATAGCCATAAATACATGCTAGCAGAAGAATCACCTTCCTACAAATGCTCTCTAGGAGATGCCCAAGTTCTATAGTATGGAACATGTGGAGAACAGACATAATGTGTTTTTCCTGTACTGTACTAAGCAATTTGCTGTTCTTGAAGATGGGTGCCTGCTTTATTCTGAATATTGGTATCCTCCCTAGTCTATATGTCTGGATCTAAGACCTATTGCTATGATACTGAAGGGCAGAGTCATTTGGAAATGGTTAAGCCATATAGGACTGCACCCTCATGGTTATAATGAGTACTCTCATTAAAAAGCTTGAGTAAGCTACACCCCCATCTCCTCCACCTCTCCCATCCCCTGCCATTTAGCCATGGGGGGATACAGCAATGTGGAACAAATCAGAGAGTTCTCACCTGATGGAGACCCTGCCAAGAGGGGGCCTCTCAGGACAGCACAGCATCCTACCCTCTGATGAAGTCAGGCCCCTCTGATGAATTCCCTCCTTCATTCCAAATCTAAACGCCTACATGACTGTCTCCTAGCTTTATCTGTATGGGTTTGGATGCTTTCTGCCTCTGTTTGCTGCTTGACATGTACCTGAAAAATAAAGAGCTATGTATGATGATACTCACCTAGAGCCCCAGCACCTGGGCTTCATAGTGACCCAGAAAGAGAATTCTCCACAGTTGCATCTTTCTGCTATCAGGGCTCAGGAGCCTAAGGAGAGTGGGGCTATGTCCCTTCTCAGCTTCTTTGCACATGTGGGTGGCATTCCTGTGCAAAGCAGTGAAGAAGCACTGTGTCAAGGCTTTATGTGGCCTTGAAGCACTGTCTCACTCCAGACCTGTGGTTTTTTCCGTCTTCTAAACCCTTAAGAAACACCCTCACTCCGTCTCTTCCAATTTCTCTTCTTTCCTCTTTTCTAGGGAAGAGGGGAATGAAATTGCTTCCCCTGCTTCCTTGTTAGGAGAGAAGAAGTGAATGCATGTTTCTGGAGAGTTCCCAGCCCCCTTAGGATTGCAAAACCAGAATGATGCTGATAAGGCATGCAAGCCAGTGGCTCAGAGTACAAGCCATAAATCATCCTTTTACTCTCCACTGAAAACTAAGAGAGAGATAGAGAGAGAGGATCTTTGAGTCTGAACTCTTCTGTGCTGTCTACATCAAAGTCTCAGAGCCTGAAACTTTTCCCCAGAAGTAGGTGACAGGCTATGCAAATGAAGAGTCACCTTTGAAAGCACTTCAGGCCGGCAAAGCAGGCTTTTTATGATCATGCTTCAGTGGAAGTAAGAGAGGAGGGTGGGGGTGGGGGTGGGAGGTGGGGTGGGTGTTCTGCTCCTCCCTCTCCCTACCCAGCCCCTCAGCACACTTTGATCTGGGCTGCTTGTCTAATCCTCGGCCAAGTGCACTGGAACTTTAGCCAGAGCAGGAAAAAGAGAAATAGTTTTCCTTTCTTGGGTGGATTTGTATTTATATAAACCCTTAGCTCTGAAAAAGAGCCAAGTAGCAGGCACACGCTCCGAGGGGAGGTGCATGGGATTGAGTGAAATAGCGGGAAGAGGCAAGGGCCTTCTATTCCTCTGCCCCCAGACAGATGAACTTGGGTCAGACTGTGTCTGGGGCTTTCAAGGGTCAAGGTGGAGGATGGGGTGGTGTGTCCTCTGTATGTTCTAAGGACACTGTAGGGGCAGGGCTTCTGGGGACAGCAGAGGCTGAGCCAGCAGCTTGCTCATTTAGCTCTGACTGGGTGGGACATTGCTACTGTGTGTGTACACTTCCTGCTGTGGGTACTGAAGTGATCCCATGAGTGAGCAGCTCCCTGTACCCCGTGGAGAGAGAGGGCAGTGTTGTAGAGGCCTTAGCTGTCCTCAGAGTTTAGTTACCCCCCCCCCCCGTTGATTTACTTGGCTGAACTTTTTTGAACAACTTTTCTCTTTCATGGATAGAGTGAGCTTGTCGCTTATGTTTGCTATTGATTGTTCAAGATTTCTCCTTGTTGCACTGCATTGCATTTCCCCCTGTGCCCACCACCCAGTTTCCTAGTTCTCCTGATTCTGCTTTGTCTAGGACATAAGACCTTAGCCCCTTTAGAACAGTGGTTCTGAACCTTCTTAATGGTGTGACTCTTTAATACAGTTCCTCATCTTATAGTGACCCCCCCAATCATAAAATTATTTTTGTTGTTACTTCATAACTGTGAATTTGTGACTGTTAGGAATCATAATATGAATATCTGATTTGCAGGATGTCTGATATGTGACCCATTTGAAAAGGTCCAAAGGGGTCTTGACCCACATGTTGAGAACCCCTCCTCTAGAGCACTCTCTTGTAGAATCTCTATAAGGGCCCCCCTTCTTCACCAGTCCTTGTTATTTGTATAACGTCTAGGTTAATCTGTGACTGGGGGGAGATTCTGAGGACAGCTAGTTGAAAAAATGTGGGTTGAAAATGATCTTTTTCTTTCTTGCTGGTTTCTCTATTGAACCCAAAGCAAAGCCCTTCCTGGTAGATGATTCAGCTTCCCATAGCCTTTCTTGAGTCCTTTCTGCAGCTTATTCATAATCTCAGAAGGAGCCAGGTCCATCTGCTTGCTGTCCTGAGATGTTTATTCTGGCCCCAGCAATATCTTTTTGTGTGTTAGAGCCTCACACTTCAAAGTGGAATCTTCCTGAAGTCTTCACCGGGGTCTCCCTGGGGACCCCGAGAACACTCAGACACAATGCCTCACTGTAGGCTTTAGTGCCAGAGGAGAGGGAGGTTCTTGTCACCAAGCACAGGGAAGCAGTGAGCAGAGAAAGGAACTGGGGGGCTTTATGAAAAGGGCCAAGTTTGTGATGTGAGACAGGGGGCTAACCTCGGTGTCAGTTTTGGAAAGAAACTCTGTTAGTACCTTTGCCCCTTAGTTCTCCTGGGTGAATTTTGATGACTTGTTGTAGGGATGGCTATGTGATTCACCCCCTTTTGATCTTTCAGAATATTGCATAGAATATTCATATTAAAATATTTATATTAAAATATTACCCCAAATACTCTTAATTGGATGTATATCATTATAAGTCCCTCTATGAAGGGTCACTTAAAGGGTCACTAGTTGGAGCTGCCAGAATTAGGAGTGATCTTGTTTTACATCTTCAACCTCACTTTCTATCTTTTATTATAGTCAAAACAGGTTTTGTAGCCAAGCATGATGGCTCATATCGCTAATACTAGAACTTGAAGGCTGAGCTAAGAGAGACCACTGAGAATCTAGGCCGGGTTGGGCTACATAATGATTTTTCCTTCAGCCTTGGTGATGATGTAAAACTCTGCTTTAAAAAGAAAAAAATGCTTTCTGTTTTTTTTTTTTAAAATATGAAATAAAGTCTTTCTTTTCTTTTCTTTTTTTCTTTTTAAGTAATATAGTCATTTCTGTAGTCTAAGTACCTCTGGAGAACACCTATCACAAAACAGTCAGTGGCTGATCTTCCTGCTCCTGAGTTAGGGCAGGGCCTTGACATCCTATGTGCTGTCATAGGATGGTGATCCAGAAAATGTTATGTAGGCAATGTCACAGCTAGTGACAAAATCCACCTGACCACAAAATTAGCACTACTTTCAGGAACATGATATTGGGGACATATGCCCTGTGCATGAGGGTAGAATCTATTCCTTACACCTGAATGGAACATTAGTTGAGCCTAGGCTAGCCCTCCCTACAGATCTTCATTCTACCCTCACCAGCTCTTTTCTGGGGTCTCCAGTAACATTTTTCTGTTTGTCATGGGTTCCTTCACACATTGCCCCCAGATAAAACTCAGTAAAGGGACACCTTTGCAGTTGGTTTGAGCCTTTCTGAAGTACCTCCCCCCCCACCTTGTTAGTCTAGAAAAGTCCTGGATGATTAACTTCAGGGACTCCCATGGACCAAATGGAACTCTTCTTTGACTAATGTTCCTGAGGTATTTATTGTCTCTTTCTCCTTCTCCTCAAATCAGGGTGAGAACCTTGTATAATTAGCAAGCAAATGTCAGGTAAAACTGAGCTTGTTTGCCCAGATGGGACACTTGCCAGAAGGCCAGTGAAAGGTGGTAGTCTCCTGTCCCTAGGGAGATTACACACCAAGACCAACAGGGTGGGGATACTATGTGAGTCACCCAAGAGGTCATGAATATGATCATTGCTTCTCCTTCTACCTGGAACTGTTACTTGTCAGCACTTTGGAGCACGTTTTAAAGCAGGTGGAAGTTCATGGCTCCCTGATGACCAGATCATAAACACTCACTGAAGACAGGACCGTTCACAATCAAAATAGACATGAGAATTGAACAAAAGGATGGATTCATGATAAAATATCAGGGATTCATGATAAAATAAAGTCATATTTTAGAAGATGGTAATAATTTTACCTTGCTGCTGCTGCTGCTGCTGCTGCTGCTGCTGCTGCTGCTGCTGCTGTAGGTCAACCTGGGCTTAACATCACACTATGTTTGAGGCTGGCTTCAAACACACAGTTTCTCTGCCTCCAACTCCTGAGAACCTACATGAGTAGCTGGGAGCTCACCAATTTTGGTGTTGTAATTTTGTTTTTTGCAGTTGCCTTTCAAATTCACATTGTGGGAGGTGTCCAGCTATTAAGTGTCCCTGTCTTATTTGAGTAATTTCAAAAGCTGCCATCTGAGCCAAACCCGGAGACCAGGAACAATGCAACTCTTTGCATGTTTAGGGACCTCTCTCTGCATCCTAGAACTCCTAAAAAGAATAGGTGGCCTAGATAGCTTACCAAAGGGTCAGCAGATCTCAGCTGATTCTGTTTGTGCCCTGGGCTGTTTCCCAGTGAGCCTGTGCAGCTCTCTGTCGAGTTTGGAGTGGGAATAGCTTTCGAAGGACTGTATTCATCACCACAGTGAGATTCCCTATAGTTCCACAGCCTGCTCACTCTTTATATTAATTACTTTTTTGTCACTGTGCCATAAGAGTTGGCAGAAGCAACTTAATGGAGAAAGGGTTTGTCTTGTAGTTTTCGTAGGATATAATCCCATCAAGGCAGGGAGGGCAGGACAGCAAGGCCACCACCACAGACTTCCTGTGATGCAGCAAGTGACATTGCTGCAGCAGACAGGAAGCTGGGCTAGATTCAAGCCCTGAGAGGCTGGCCCTAATGGCTCACATCTGTCCTACTTCTCAAAGATAGGCTACACCCAAGCCTGTCAAAACAGCGCCACCTGCTGGAGATCATGTGTTCAAAGGCATAAGCCCATGGGGCACATCTTACCTTTAACTAGGAACACTCCTCAACTTGTTTGTATGCCCACAAAGACAACTTACCTGTGATTTTGTTGGCACCAACAGGCAGTTCCAACCTAAATAGTTGGCTGACCATGGACTCTTCTGAATAGGTTAATGCAGGGGCCAAAGTTTATAGTCCAGGGACCTATACTACATATTCTCCAGGGAAGTCAGAGTCTCAGGCTCATGGAGGGCCACCCTCATTGCCAAGTTTCTGCTCCCTGAATATTTCTTTTCAGCCTTTAATGTTCTCTGGTGGTCCTTGCCTTGGACATTAAATCTTGTATTCAGATTACTAAGCTGAGCTTTGTGAACTATGTCTCTTATTCTTCTATTCCCTCAGTCTCTCTCTCTTTTTTTTTTAAAGGTCTGGTGCTGTTTTTCTCCCCAGATATCATCTGTGTGAATATTATAATTTTTGGACAGTTCCCTCTTTTTTTGATTTGCATGATATTTACACCTGGCATTTTTAACCTAGACCCAGTTATCTGTACTACACAAATATCTTGATTTTCAACACAATGGCTTACATTGTTGCTCTGATAAATTTTTAGTGTTTTTTGTATAATATGCCAATAGTGAAGAGCTCTGAGGGGGCGGGGTTAGGCTCATTTCAATGATCTGCTGTTGATTTTTTTAAAATGTCCTAATAGGGCTTGGTGTTCTGTTCTTCAGCTGAGGGAAAAGAAAAGCAGTTAAGTCGCCTGTCATTCTCCTGGCACAAATCTTGAACCTGAGTAGTGAAGCAATTCTTCAGTGTTGGGACACACAGGAGGCTGCATGGTGGCCTCAGTTGACAGCTCTTCTGCACCCTCTCTGATGATTGCAAGTGCACACTTTCTCTGAGACAAAAGAAAGGCCATCACTTAAAGCCAAATGTCCCATAAGTAAATGATTAAGACCATTTAGCCACCAGAGACCCTTTACTTTGAAGTCACATTAGACAGCTTTAAGGTTTATATGGAAACACCATCCTCATAACCTTTATGCTCTATAATGTATCTCTTGTTGTTATGTGTTATATAGTAGCATTTCCCAATTACAGGACATTTGAGGATGTTGCCACACTTCTCCATGTTAGAAATAGAGCAATTCTATAATCTTTGTCAGAAATAAAAGCCTACTTTCTTTAAACAGGCTTTATTTATTTGTTTGTCTAGTCTGTACAGTATATGAGTGTGTGTGTGTGTGTGTGTGTGTGTGTGTGTGTGTGTGTGTGTGTGTGAAGATGTCTATAGAGATCAGAAGGGATTTGTCAGATCCCCTAGAGCTGAAGTTACAGACATGTAGAGATGCCTGATGTGGGTGCTGGGGCCCAGACTCTGGTTCTCTGACAGAGCAGGAAGCATTCTAAATAAACAGCTACATTATCTCTCCAGCCCCATAGGAAAGTTTTAGAAATGGAACTATACCAGGCTCACATAAATATCTTCTTAATTTGCTGCTATAATGCCCTCTGTCAACTTAACTTTTTATAGTGCCCAGGCACACTGGAAATGATCATTTTATCTTACTTTTCTATGGATGAAAGATATAAAATACAATCAAACAATTTCATTTAAATTTAAAAATTTCTAGTCAGACAAACTTGTGCATATGATAACTGACAGTCTACTGAACTGTCTTACTGCCTGCAATCTAGTACTGACAATGTGTTTATGTGAATTCTTTATATATTTGGAAGGTTAAGCTTCTATAGAATCCTATCTCTGTAATAATACTGCTTCAAACTTAATCAGATGCCAGACAGAGGGTTTGGTATTTTCACATCTTACCTAATTTGATTGTCACTTGTCACAATATCCTTGTTACAGGGCATTCTGATATGGTGTTTGAGAGTTGAGTTTAGTATGTCTTGGTTCAAATCCTGATACCACTAATTCCTCTTATGGCAGTCGGTAACCTTTATATACCCTGTAAGCTTCCCCTTGTATTATATGTTTGTTACTGGCTGGCCCCATCTTCATGTGTGTATATGTATGGGTATGTGAGTATGTGTCTGTGTGTATGGCGAGGTCAGAGGAAGATGTGAGAGTCTTTGGGTTCTAGTGTTTGAACGCAGGTCATCAGGCTTGGCAGCACCTTTTACTGTCTGTCTGTGCCTCTTGCCATCCCAGTTTTCTTCTCTATATATTAGAATAACAATCTCTATTTTATATGGCTGTAAGGATTGAGATAATACATACACAGGACATCAACTACATAGTACACACTCATTTAATGTCCATGGATCCAGTGGCCATTGTTTTTGCTGGTTTTCTTCCCTGGGTTAATTCCCCTTTGCTTTCAGTTCAGTATTTAATTAATACAGCATAGTGGTAAGACACCATACACACACCATTCTCTGTTCCCATAATGAACGTTACTGAGTATGTTGCTTTAGCTGTGAAATATGTAAGCCACAGGTTTGTTTTTTTTTTTGCCAAGGTCTGATAATTTGTCACTATTAAAAATTCTTATTGGACTGAGACAAAGAAGTAGAAGCTGTCATTGAGGAGACACGGCATCTCTTGGGCTCTCTGTCCCAGGAACCTTCTTGGCCTCCCTCATTCTCTAATAGAAAAGTTCAGCATATTCTGCAGCCTCCTCCTCCTTATTTTTCAGTGTTGTTTCTTCAGGGTGATATGTCGGCATTGGTGTTCCAGGACACGTGGAGTAGCTACCTGCTGACTCTTGGGGGCTTCGTCTCTGAGTTCCTGCTTTTTGTTTAAGACTATATTAGCTAATATTACCTTCTTTGGAGGGATTGAAAAGCTTCTGGATTCTGCTAACTCTTTTGGCCCCCACCACCACCAAGGACAATAGTACATGTCAGTCCAGGACAACACCCTTCTCTTACGATACCTAAGTTGAGTGCACTCAGGTTGGTGTCTGTAGTGCCTCCCCAAACACTTGCACTTCCTCCCTCCAGCTCTCTTTGATAATAACAGGAATGCCCCTGACTCAGCAGCAGGCGCACTCTCCTATGGGTCTAGACACCCTACTTTATGGGAAAACCTTGCCTGTCATTCCCACCAGATTCCTACCCTTCCACTCTCCTCACCCAGAGATCACCAGCTATTTCTGTGGACATGGGCTTCTCATAGAAAGAATGATGTTTGCATTCACAGCCCAACCCAATTAGTTTCTGAGAGCCAACAGCAGGGAAGGATATATTCAGCTTCACCTTGATATTGCTGACCATAGAGGGCAATGGTTCCCAACCTGTGGGTCATGACCCCCTTGGGATTAGACAGCCCTTTCACAGGGGTCACCTAAGACCATCAGAAAGCACAGGTGTTTATAATTCATAACAGTACCAAAATTACAGTTATGAAGTAGTAACAAAAATGATTTCATGTCTTAGGGGTCACCACAACATGAGGTACTGTGTTAAAGAGATACAACATTAGGAAAGTTGAGAACCACTGGCCTAGGGAATGCCTTGGAAAATAGCCATAGGCTACCTTTAAATAAAGCAAGATTTATTTAGGCTTGTAATTTTGAAGATAAATCAAAGACCAAGCAGCTTGTTAGTTTGCCCAAAGACAGCACATCGTAGCAGGCGCACAAAGCAGGGCAAGTATATCTCAAGCCAGGAAGCAAGGAGAGAGATACAGGGCCCACAATTCTACTGGCATGTATGTACCCAATGACTTGAGGAACATCTCAAGACCTCAGCTTTGAAAATCTGCAGCATCTAAGTACCAAACCTGCTATGCTGAGGACCACATTTGGACCTCTGAGGAACTCCCAGAATGCTAGGTCTTTTGTCTTCTTTTCCTTCATAGCCGGCTAGTACCTCAGGTGAACTCTCTTGCCACCTAGAAGTGGGACTCAGTGCTTTTTGCCAGTGTCTTCCTTTGGGTGCTGAGCTCCTGCTGTGGAGCCAGGGACTCAGATCTTCTGCAGTCCTAGTACTCAGCAGGTAGCTGCTCCACTAGATGGTGTGCATCTTCAGCTCTAGCTTGTGTTCCAGTAAAGGATGCTTTCCTCAATAACATATGCACTTCTTACCATTTTTCACATTTCTTAATATAGAACTGTGCATATTCACTCCTAAGAAAACTGGCACCGCACAACAGATGGTACTATGCGTATACTTGAGATTATGATCTATTTGCTTGTTCATTTTATTGGGGCTTTTTATTTTTTATTTGTATTTATATTTATTTATTTATTTTGCACGAAGCAGCTTTTTCCCCGTGTACTATCTTTGTGCCCTACCTCACCTTTCTTTACCTTGACAGAATACCAGAGGCGGGCTTATTTATTTAGTTCATGGTTTTTGGAGGTGGAAAGTCCAAACACCATGATACAGGCTGTGGCAAGCTCTCTCTTTGGTTGCCTCACCTCATGGCAGATGACAGAAGCAGATGTGAAATGAGAAACCGCACCAAACACTAGAACTAGACACAGGGAAAGACGTCCTGCCACTTTCTAAGGACGCGCTGGCGATTAACCTACGGATTTTTCTCTTTTCTTCATCTCCTCTCAGAATCTAGGACGAACCTGAGACCATGGCCTTTGAGGGATTAAACCATGGCCACTGCCACAGGGACCTAAACCAAACTGTCTACCTGACTCTGTTAAGAGGGCAGCAAGGCTGCTCATTTTATAGAAGTTGGTAACCAAGGCTTAAAAATCTGCAGTTTATTTCTAGCTCTGCCTTGTAAACACCTGGCCTTGTGCCCACACCAAAGACTACAGTGTCTTCCACAATAAAACAGCTGTGTGTGGCTGGTGCTAGGGACCCGTGCAAGGGATAGCACTTGGCACCTGCAGTTGTTATCTGGGTACTTTGGGAGTCCGGAGCAGATGGAACTGAGGCCAGGATGGCATGACAATCAGTCAGGAGAGAACTTCCAAGGGGAAAACAGAGAAGCCCAAGCTGTACTCAGGCTCTGGGATGATCTTAGGATTCTAATTAAAAATACCAAAGAGGAGCCAGGAGAAGGCTGGCCAGGACCAGCTGAAAGCACTCAGTCCCGGAGGCCCTGGTGGTACTGTGATTCATTGTAGGCTGCTTAGATTACCCAGACTCACAGCTCTTAGCAACTCTGTTAAAACGCAGACATCTGGCGTAACCAGTGATGCTAGACTGGATGGCTTCCAGGCATTAGCGAGCTCTGACTTGCTCTCACTTGAGCCCATCATGTTGCTTTGACACCACTTACTGTTTCCATTTGTAGCTGGCATCTTTATGTTTCTGATCATTTCCTAGCTGGTGTTGAAGGACACACAGTTCTGACACACAGGTGTCTGTAAGACCAGCTAATTGATATTTGCAATACTTTTATATTTGCAGTAATTTGGCGGATGGACTAAAATTAGATTCAGTTCTTATTGTACAAAGCCACAGAAAGATGTTCCATTTGGGGAATTAATGCACCTCTGAAAGTGTTAATATAATAATGCCTAAATTCATTTTATAGTGATGTTAAGCAATTCCTCCAGGAAAGATGCTTCTGGTTAGAGAAGAAGGAACCAGCCCATGCCTTGGGAGGTAATGGAGACTGGTGGCACAGGGTTTCTGAGCCAATGTTCCCATGTTTGCCACAAGTTAACTCCTGCCGTTGGGTACATCTTATAAGTCCCCAGAGCCGTAGTGTGCTGGCTAGTTTTATGTCAGTTTATCATAAGCCATAATTATTCTGCAAGAGAAAACTGTTAATCCTAAAATTCTCAAGAGAAAAAAAAAAAACAGTTCCATAGTTTTCAGCCAAATTTGAAGCAGGTTTTTTTTAATTGAATACTGGCCAGGTGGGTAGGCTCTGGCCAGGTCCACTTCTGAATTCCCAGAAAATGGCCATGAGTCACATTTTGCAGAAACTTGAAAAATCAAAAACTAAAATTCATTGCATTTTCCATCAGGTCCAATCAGGGGCAAGTGTACATCCTGATGTATTTCCTGTCAGGGGTAAGCATACATCCTGACATATTTCTTGACCACCTACCTCCTGCCCACATGTAATCAAGTACATCCAATGCGGGTGCGTCAAACAAACACAGGACCAACAGGAACTTAATTTTAACTGTCTTAAGTGTGAACAGAACCCTTAATCTGCAAGATATAATTTTCCTCTTTTTGTCTCACAATAACCTCAACTGGGGGAACTGTTTCCACCAGATTGGCCCCTGGGCAAGCCTATGGTGCATTTTCTTGATTGATGATTAATGTGGTGGGCCCAGCTCACTGTGGACAGGGCTACCTCTTGCCTGGTGATCCTGAGGGCTATAAAAAGTAGGCCGAGAGAGTCAGTAAGCAGTACTCCTCCATGGCCTTGGCATCATCTTCTTCTTCCAGGTTTCTTCCCTGTTTGAGTTTCTGCCCTGACTTCCCTTAGCAATGGGGTGTGACCTGAGAGGTAGGCTGTGATTAACGCTTTCCTCCCTGGCTTGTTTGTGGTCCTGGCGTTTATTACAGCAATAGAAACTAAGTGAGGTAGCAGCGACTTCATTTGTAGAGTGAGGATCAGCCTTCAATGGGTCAAGGTAAAGACTGACATGATGTACACTCCAAGGCTCTGATTCAGCATGTGCATCCTATCATTTCGGCACAGGATCTGTCATTATGAGCTCAGCCGCAGGTGAAGCATTTAGAAATACAGAGTTTTAAATTTATGTGTTTGAGTGTGCGTTTTACATGCATGTGTGGTTGCTCATGCCATGGTGGGTATATGAAGGCAGAGGACAACTATGTGGTGTTGGTTCTTTTCTTCAACCTTTATGTGGGTTTGTGGGATTGAATTCAGGTCAACAGGCTTTTGCTGCAAAGTACATGAGCCACTGAGCCACTTTGCTGGTCCAATGACAGGATTTGAAGCAAAAGAACTTTTTGTCATTGTATATGTCAGTATATACTTTGAAATCTCTGGAACTTCAACTACTCATCAAACTGACAAGTTGCAGGTGTTTCCCCTATTTGGCATGTCCTCTGTGTCCTTGGTTTGAGTTATTTACTTCCAGGCTTAGGCAGGGCCATCAGGCAAAAACAAGGACTGTCAGGAACCAGGCACTGTTAGCTGAGTACTGTGAGCAGAGAAGCCTGAAGGGCTGGACCTGAGGACAAAAGGATGGACAAGGTATCCAGATGAGGGACCAACCAGGCGGAAGCAAAAGTTGCTGCTCTTCCTAAAGAGCTAGTGATCTCATGACAGAGCGATGATGCAGGTGTGCCTAGTGTCTGATTTCTTTTAGGTATTGAGTTCATCCATTAAGTTAATCACCTGTTTCTACTAGGTCCCACTAGTCATGTGATAATACCATGCTCGTTTGAGGCAGCATTCCGAAAATCTTCTTGCTCGGGAGGCTGGACTGTGTATAGTCCATGCTGCTTACCATGTTAACACCTTGAGTGGGCCACATGACCAGATCATTTACACAGAGCTTTGTTTCAAGCTTGCTCACTCTGCTGAAACCCCATATGCCCAAATCTTAATTATGAGCCCCTCACTGGGAGCCTTGTCTCCTGGCATGAACATCTCAGGAGTCAGTCTGAAAAAAGGTGATCATGGCAGGTGCTTCCTTGGTCTGGAAGACACCTTCATGCTCTGCCATCATCACATCAGAGCCCTCTCCGTGGTGATGCACTGAGCATCCAGGCCACTGGAACTACAACCCTGCAGTCTAGCCATGCTGGTTATGTACTGGTTCTCTGTCTCCATGTCTACAGACCATTTATTTCCTCACTATCCACCTTCTGCCTTCCTTTTCAATTTGAAAATGCTGTATTTCTCTGAATAAATGAGTCCCACTCTTTTAAACCTGTTTCCTAATGGTTTTTCTCTCTTTTCTTTGCAGGGGAGTTGCTGAGTCAGCCCAGGCCAGAAGGGGTGGCAGAGATTATCTGCCCCAAGAATGGCAGCGAGCGAGTGAATGTGGCCTTGGTTTACCCACCTACACCGACTGTGATCAGCCCCTGTTCCAAGTGAGTTCCCAAGTCCCACCCACCCACCTTTGCTCCTTGCTGCAGATTCTGGCTCTGTAGTTATGATAACCCAAAGCCAAATTCAACCATGTGTTCATAAACCTTGAAAAGTCCCAAGAACAGAAGCATCTCAAGCAGCAAAATAGAACTTATTTCTCCTGCCTTTGTTTTTGATATTTTTTCTTTGCTGATGAGGTCATCAATGTTTTGAAAGCTTCTCAGATGTATAATTCATAAATCATACAGTTTACTCATTTAAAACGTACATATATAGTTCATTGGTTTTTAGTCTATTAGTATATGTTCTGGTTTATACAACCAAAAAACATGTCCCCCAATAGTATTAATGAAGAGCTTTGTTGAAAAGCTGTGAGGGTCCACCTGAACTTCATACGTGTCCCTGGTGAGAGTTCTTAACTGTCAATGCAGAATTAAGTGGGTTTCACTTCAAAGAACAACAAGAGGCCATTAAATCAGAAAAGCCTGCAGAAAATCTATAATGATCTGATTTTCCAGGGGTCTCTCATTCCCTAATAAGTCCCAGAAAAGTAAAGACTGTGGGCTGGCTACAACCTTCTCCCCAAACAGCCTGACAGGGAATGCATGCATGCAATAAATATTCCTACATATTCATATATATGCTTCACAGTTTATAGAAAGCACAATCCTGTTGGCTCAAGGGTTTTACTTGTATGTTTTTGTCATAGCAGAAACCAACAGGGCTGCTCACAAAATGAGATGAAATGACCATAAGTTGGTAAATCAGCAACCACAGACCTTTCTGATTGAAGGTCGTTGTCTTGGGGATAGTTCCAGTCACTTATCAGCCAGGTGGCCGTAGACATACAGCATCCTGGTTTGTTGGTCATATAGTGTGCCTCCCTACACATACACACAATGGACAAGGTTTTATAAGGCACTAGAAGGTTTGCGCTTGAGAACTGTGACTTTAGTCAGTGTAGGTAGGAGACTTTCTTCACCAGGAGCTTGCTGTCTGGCCACATGCCAGAGCTCTGTGGAAGAAGTGTCATCCAGGTAGGGGCAGCTCTCCTCCTCTGGTTTTGTTCCCTGTACATCCATGTCTCCATGATGTTGCAGTATATCTGCAATAGAAGGCAAAGCCCCCATTTCCTCCAAACTGGGAAGCTCATTAGGCAAAACATATCTAATATAGCTGTGATGAAAATGAGCCCCAAGCCCCTGAGGGAAATACCCTGATAATGCTAGATTCAGGGTGTTCCTTTATCTAGAATGCACCCAGCATCATCCCAAGAAACTGATACTGTGAGGAGCTTCTACAGTATCACACAAGGAGTTCCTGTTAACATTCATTCTACCTTCCCTGAACATGTCACAACCCAGGCGTCCTCCAGCCTTGAAGTTTCTTATTGTCTGTACCTACTGTTTCTTGCCTTTCTGATATACCAAGGCAAGGATAAAGGGGTATATAAAAAAGCAGCAGGTTTCAGGACACAATATACTTTGTATTGATGTCAGTGTTCCTGAGCCACCAGAGACACTAATCTCTTGTTGTCACATGGATCCATGCTATTTAATAGACAAGATAGATCCACAAATTAAATATCGGCTTGTGCCAGATGTCTTCATGGCACAGAGCCAGAGTTATCAGTCCAGTCCCGTGGGCGGCTTCATGTTCTACCATAGAAAGATCTCATTTACCAGCCTGGAAAAAAAAAAAAAACAAACAAAAAAACTATGTTATCAGCCTCTCCTTGACAGTTGGTTGAATTTAAATGAGCAACCAGCTTTAAATTTGGGTCTCATTAGAATGGGCTGTGTAGTTTCTGGAAGGAAACACCACTGGAGACTGAACCCTTGTCGGTGTAGCAAGTATTAGTGTCTTGGCAGTATGATCCTCAACTCTAGATGAAGGACTGTTCCCTCACTATAAAAGTTTTGCATCTTTGGCAACACTAATTTTTTTTTTAGTGTGGAGACACGGAGAAAGGACCACTCTCATGAATGTCTGGATAAGAGCCTGTGTTTGTGCTGTACAATCTGAAGCCCATGCCAGGGAGCCTTCAGAACCCATAGCCATATGCACCAAACAAAAGCAAACCTGAAGTCTAGGCCAGGCTCACTGGAAGAAGGTCTGAAGCATAATGATTGAAAGTATATCCAAAACCACAGATAGCAGTCAAAGCGAGTAGCCACTGAATCAGGGGAATTTGGCCCAAGGCTGAGGCTTGGTGTCCCAGCATGACCACCAATCCAAGACTGAGCACTGCCCTTGCAGCTCCAGATAGGCAACTTAAGTAGCTCATGGATCTTTAACTCTATAGCAACCCATAAAAAGTTGGCAGATGGGCAAGACTTGACTGTCCTCAGCAGGCATATGCATCAGAGTATATGGAGAAAGTAGCTAGGTGTGCATCTTTGGAGAGACACTGAAGTCGCTGGGTTGGTTCCAAAGTACGTTTGTTAGACTTGACCTCCTTGATTCTGCTGCCCCTCTAAGGATGAATCTCAGCCAGAAGTTCTTTGCTTTTCCAGTTGAACCTTTACAAAGCCAATCAATCCCAAAGCAAAACCTGTATCTACCTGTCATCATCAGCTCCTGTCCCCTCCACTCTTGGCTAGGATGATAGTCTGTTCACTGTTCTTGTCGAGGAAAAATGAAGAGTCCCAGGAAATATGTTCATTATTATGTCGGGACAACAGATGTTAACCAGAACAGTCTCGGTTACCAGAATAAATCCCTTACTCTATGTCCTTTACCCCCATCTTTTAATGCTTTGAAAAAAGTTTCTCCAAGCCATTATTTATTTGCCCAGTTTCCTTTCTCCTGAGGTATCAGAGACTTGACAATAATGGACTGCCTTTAGCTATGTGTGAAGTAGTGATACAGTTTGTAAATAAAAAAGAATCATTGGTTGTTATTTAGTGCTTCCTCATGAACCCCACACTTTTCTATTTCTCACTTTTAAAATTTCCAGGTATAAAATTTTAAAAATAGCAACAAAAGCAGGGGGGTTGTATGCAGAGAGAGAGGACTCTGCATTCATTGCATTAAGACTGCCAACTGCCCTTGGAGACAACCCAAGACTGATTCCCAGCACCCATATGGGACAGCTGGCAACAGTCTGTGAGTCCTGCTCTAGGGACTTCTTTGGCCTTTGTACTTGCACTCACACCCACAGACACACACACACCTACAGACCCGCACGCACACACACATACCCACAGACCCATACACACACACAGACAGGCACACAAACACACACACAGAGGCACACACATGTACACACACACACACACACACACACACACAGACCCACACACACCCACATACAGACATACACAGACACACACACAAACCTCCACACACACACACAGGCAAACACACACACAGACCTGCACACCCCCCCCACACACACACACAGGCACACACACAGACCCGCACACCCACACACAGACACACACACAGACCGACACACATAGACACACACACTTGCACATAGACACACACACACAGACCTGCACACCCACACGCAGACACACACACAGACCGACACACATAAGACACACACACTTGCACATAGACACACACACACAGACCCGCACACCCACACACAGACACATACACATAGACACACACACTTGCACATAGACACACACACACACAGACCCACACACACACACACACACACACACACACACACACAGACACACACAATTAAAAAACAAAAGTTTCCAGACATTTTTCCCCCATGAAAGAGAGGTGGAAAGTAAGGAGTAAATAGTAAGTTTTTGGATTGAGAGTTCATTCTCCACATGACTTAGAGCTGTGACCTGTCTTGGTCGTGGGTGGTTGAGGCCTCTCTCAGCATTGCATTGAGGAGTTTGGAGAATGGATGGAATGCCAATTCTCTTCCTGCCTTTCTTACTCCAGTGAAGAAACAGGTACCTAGCGGTGTCTTGTGTACTTTGCTGATCTATTCAAATGGGAGTTAATGCTTCACTTTGGAAGTTTGATTGTGAAGGATCCCTTTGTAATCATAGCATCCTGACTCTGATCACATCACAGGATGACCATGCATCTGACGGCAGAAGTGCTCGAAAAACATAGACAAAAAATAAATGTAAAAAAAACCTCTTCCTCGACATGGATTATGTCAGACATAGTTCTGAAGCTCTGTTGATGTCTAATTTACACAATGCTTGGTGATTCTCGGTGTGTTTTCATTGGTGTGACTTCTCCACTCCTCGCCACTGTCTTATTTCAAAGCATCCCTGTCACCCTAAGAAGACATCTATAGCTAATTGCCATTACTGTGTCTAATGTGGCACCTCATTTTTGCAGCCAGTGTTTTAGTGTCATTGTCCAGAATGGTTCTGGTGGCTGATGTGTTGTCATTTAGCAAATTCTGAAGTTTGAAATAAGTTCTCATAAATCCTTTGTGTCTGGCACAGTCCAGTCCAAATGGAATGGAGTGACTTGCACCATGTATTACTTGTTTCCTGGGTGATGGAGAGGTAGAGTGGGTTGGAGGAAGGTGATGCACTTCCTTCAGTACTTCCCAGTTGTAGCCCCTTGACAGTTCAGCATCCAAACATGCTGTACCATGGATGTGAGGAATTGATAACCACTTGGAGATTGTAACAAAGCCCCACCTCTCTTGGATACTAGAATCAGAAGATATTCAAGTCTTTGTATAAAATGGCATGAGCTGGGCTTGTGATGCTTGCCTGATACTCTACTTGGGAGGATGTTGAGCTTTAGACCAGCCTGAGCTACATAGACTTTTTTCCAAAGTCTTGGGGAAAGAAATTAGCTTGTTAATTAAATAAAATGACGTAAAATGTATATGCACTTTCTGCATACCCTCCAGTATACTTTAAGTCACCTTTAGATGACCTTGGCATATATTAGAAGTACTGTAGTTGTTATGTCGTCTAGAGAATAATGACATGAGAAAGCTTATGGCCAGTACAGATACGCTGGCTCCATGCAGCCGTGTTTTCAATCTATAGTCAGTTGAATGTGAGGATGGAAAATCTCAGGAAGGAGGCTGACTGGACTCTCAGGGGGAACAGTAGAGAAAAAGTAGAAGGTTGATTATTTTCTTTTCACCCTAAATAACACCTTTATTAACTTGTGGTCATTTATGTAGACATATGTCTTGGTCATTCTGCTCCTTCCCTAACTCCTCCCCCTAGGTTTATGCCCAGATCCATTCCCCCAACCCTGCCCAACTTCATGACTCCTTGTGTGTTGTTTATTTGTTTTAAATAATTCACTTAATTCACTCTGTACTGCCCATATAATCATAGGTGTGAAGGCTATCTGCTAGGACCATACCCTTAAAGAAAACTGACTCTTCCCCCAGAAGCCATCAGCTGTCAATAGCTGCTCAGCTAAAGAGTAGGGCATTGTGAATTTAATGAGAACTACCCTACACAAAGGTTAATGTTCTTCCCAAAAGCCATAGGATGCCAAAGAAAAAGCCCAGTGCCAGATGGATAACTTCCTTTGAGTTGTTGGTTAAAGTGTCTTGGTGATGGCCACAAAACAATGCAAGTTTTTGCCGTTTGTTCTTGGTTGTGTGCCTGAACTTGATGTTATGACTCTATTATTGAAAACAGCATATACTTTGATCACAGGATGTGGAAAAATCAAGATGGTATTATTCAGGAAGCTTCTTCCTGCTGGTCAGCTTTCACAGTACCAGAAGGTGCTATATAGGAGAGAAGTCATCAACAGTCTTACCTACCAAGAAACTCTGTGAGCTGCAATTAGCAACCATCATAGCAGAATAGGTTCATGGATGCAATGGTGGCATTTAAGGGAATAATCAACACCATTCTGATTAGATTTAAAGCCCCCTCCACAGAAGGAAACATATGTCTCGTACTATAAATCTGGCCAAGAACCCAATGGTTGGGGAACTCACTTGCTCTAAGGGGATGCCTACTTCTATTGTTTTGTAAATGGACATAGTAGCAAACTGCACTCTAAATTCATATTTCTATACCCATGGATTGGTGTAGCTCTCAGACCTCATTAGAGAATTATGTCAATGCAGTAGATGGCAGTTAATGCAGAAACTCACATCTGGTCAAGGTGCAGAGAAGAAACGTCTGCTGAGTACTCTGTTACAGATGGGATTTCTGTGTCACACTCCTTCCCACAAGGCTTAGGGACCATTGTGGACAGGGGTCAAAATGATTGTAAAGCCAGAGATTGGGCAGAACCAGAGCAAAACAAAGTTTTTGGGGGCAGGGGTGTGTGGTGTGTGTGAAATGTATATTTCATGCTCTGCCCTCTATTGTTATCTTCTGGACAAGAGAGGGTTGCTGCCCTCATGAGCTCATGACCACTGCAGTTACCTTCACAAGATCAAGCTGGTCAACATTCCAGAATCTTTTACATTTGTGTTTGTGAATCCCTAGTTCTGTGCGGTCTCTCTTGCAGTTGAAATTTGTAATATTCTAGTCTGCAAACGTGTGAGTTTCTAAGCAAATGGCATGTGGCCAACCATATTTTCAGATGTCCTGCAACCTGAAAATTGTTTCTTTTTCTTTCCAAAGACATTCTGACCAGTGTTCTTCTCCATGAACTGTGTGCATTCTGTAATAAACAGACTGCTAACCCCAACTTGGCTACTGATTTTTCTGTGATGACCAGAAAGAATTTCACAGGCTAGCCAAAAAACAAACAAGAAACCAAACCACTTTACCCCTAGCATACTGGCATGCCACCATCTTCTTTGATGTGGTTGGTTCCCTTAGTGGGCTGACCCTGGAACATGCAGGATGTAGGCATGTCTAATTTTTATTTAATAATTCACCTTTCTCTTGTGGTGCAATCCTGTCTGTGTGTGCTCCATCCCTTGGGAAGAGGTGGGAATTAATGGAAAATAAAGAAGTTGGTTCTGATTTTGGCAGATGACGTGTTAATAGAATTAACAACAACAAATGTTCTTTCTGGCTTAAAAATGTTCAGGTAAGCATTTGTATTTTCCAGAATGTGTTAACAGTAGAGGACAGAGGTGAGAGAGACATTTCAAAACTCTTTTGTTGTTTTGAAAAATCTTGATGGTTGCTTGTATACAGCAGAGTTCACCTTAGATCCCCACTAGATACCAGTTTCTTACTATTCTACGTATTTTAAAAAGTACAGTGATTATTTCACACAGAAAATTCGGCAGTAACATTGTTATGACACAAGGATATTTAGGACCCACTGAAATATCCTTTTATATATAAAAGTAGGGTAAAAGCTATGGCCTTCATTTCACGAAAAAATTAGGCAAACGTTTCAGTCTCCTGGAATTAGTTAATATGGATTTGAAAGCATATTTTTAGGAGCAATGGGATGAACTGAATTTGACTTTATCACAATGAACTGTATTCATTGACAACAAAATTTTAAAACAGAAGTGATGGGGGTGTGGCATGGGATTCTGGTATTTACAGCTAAGTGTAGAGGTTGCCTATCTGGAGGCTCCCCATCAATTTGATTTATTTATTTTGTCCTTATCAAGGAGGAACTAGCCCATTGCCTGGCTGCCTTTCCCTGCTGGGGAAAATTGTGTTTCTTGATCCTGTAGTTTTCCCATCAGCCACATTGATCCTGGAATTCTCCCCTCTCTGCTTAGGTATCTCCATACTTTCTTGGACAATTAAGTGGAAAGGATAGTGCCTCTTTCCCTCTGCTTCCTTTTTTACTGTACCCAATCTGTGACTTTAGGAGCACCAAGTTTTAAGGGTAAGTCTCTGGGAATCACAGAGTCACTTGAATGGCTACAACCCTGAGAACCTAGTGAACTCAGAGAGAAGATGGGGAGGGATGGAAGTGAAGCGAACCCACAGGGCAGAAAGTCCAAGACATTCTATGCTTGGTGTGTGTGGAGTCACTCACATTTGGGAGAGAGAAATAGCAAAATGCTTGATTCTTAATTTGCGATAGTTTGATGAGTCAGTAATCTTACATCCATGTTGGAAAGAAAATGTGTGTGTGTGTGTGTGTGTGTGTGTGTGTGTGTGTGTGTGAGAGAGAGAGAGAGAGAGAGAGAGAGAGTGTAATTTACCTTATTATACAGATTATAGCACCAGAAGAGGGCAAGTTAGTTAACACCTCATGTAACTTTGTGAAAACAATTTTCTTCTTTCCTCAAGGTTGTTTGAGCTCTGGGGTTCCACTGCACTAACTTGAACAAAATTCCCTTTCTCTTTCTTCCTTCCTTCCTTCCTTCTTTCCTTCCTTTCTTCCTCCCTCCCTCCCTCCCTCCCTTCCTTCCTTGCATTTCCAGATGGCCTTGCTCTATGGTCCAGACTAGTCTATAATTTGCCATCTTCCTGTGTATGCCTTCTGAGTACTTGGATTACCAGTATGGACCACCCAGCTGGCTACTGAGTCTTTGCTGTTTGTCAGTACTGTGGTGTTACATCTATAAAATGTAGATTGTGAAGGTACTTATTTCATGAGGTTGTCTCATGAGACAGGCAATTTCAAACACAGCATTTGATATAATTATACAGAGCAAATATACGCTCAATAAGTATACCTACTTGTTATTTCTACTAGGAATATATGTGGTATACACTGGATGGCCTAGACAGTAAAAACAATAAACAAAAAGCAAAACCCAAAATGTTCCTACAATATGGGTACTATGGTCAAACTTATCCACTGGCTTATCTAGATACTTATTAAAGGGTCTACAGACAGAAGGTGAATGTGTATGCTGGGTGGGAAAGTAAGAGTATTAGTTTCCTTTCTCTGTTGCCAAGGGAGAATGAAAATGTGTTTATAGCAAGTCCTCAATGTCTACCCTGTTCTCATTAAAAGGGTGTGTTGGTGTGTGGTGCTATCATTCATAATATTGTCACTAACACCTATGACACCTAGACAAAAATCCCTCAGAGTAAAGGTCCCTGGCACATTGGTCCATTCAGTAATCTGTAAGTCATATAAAGCAGAGAACACTGCATCCCACCCCACCATGTTTCCCCCCAACCCCAGCTACTGAGTGGGCAGGCATGCCATTCACCTCATTGTCCAAGGCCTCAGTGCTGTCTGCACAGTGCTGGATGCTCTTGTATCTGTGTCTGTTTTAAAATGCAGAGTGTCCCACTTCGAAGGATGACAAGGCCAATAGACCATCAGACAAATGACACAGCAGAGAAAAGAGGACAAGGCACATAAGGGCTGGCTCGTGGGCTAGAGGCAGGAGGAATTATGGGCCTTGATTTCCAGAGCAAAGCAGGCGTGTAAGTGTAGGATTGGCTGGTGTGGATATAGAAGCTATTGCTAGGTTTATTGTCCAGCCCTGGAGGGCAGGGCAGTGAGCTGGGGTGTGAAAGCCAATAAAAGAAGTGGATGAGATCTAAGTTGTGAGCTGGCTAGTTTGGGTGTTGAAGTCAGCACTGGAAGGCAAGTTCATTATGGTCTCTGGGGAATAGATTCCTTCAGGAGAACTAGTCAATACCCTCTACACATATCTCAAACCACAGAAAATGAAAGATACAATTAATACATGCTATGGCTTTTCTGTAAGCCTAGACAGCTAAGTATTTTTGAGCCATGTTTCCTTTTGTATCTGGAGCTGGGATAGGTACTCTAAACTGGGAAGCATCTAGATCTAAGCCTCAGTAAAGCCCTCTCAATTCCCGTCTCATGTACCAGCATCCTATCTGGCAGCGCCTTGAATGACCTGTGGGCTTCGTGCTAGAGAACTGAATCCTCCCAGAATGCTCCATTTCTCCCTTTTTGTCCCAGGTGATGGTAGAGTTTTGTGCCTGTCTGTCCAGGTTAGGAATCTGTCAGCTTCAATGGCTTCCACCTATATAAGCTGTCAACCAGAGACCTTCCCCACCTTATCAATATGCCCTGCATGAGTAAGCTTTTCTTCAGCTCTCCTGTTTTCTCTGACTCCCTATCCACCAAGGTTCCTGTCATTGAGACTCAACCTATCTAGTCTTCTTGTCCTTCAAAATGGTTCTTTTTTAAAAGATGGTTATTTTCTTTTATGTACATTGTGTGTGTTTACCTGCAAGGTAAACATGTCTGTATACCACATGTGTGTCCGGTTCCCTTGCAGGCCAGAAGAGGGTATTGGATTCCCTAGAGCCACCATGTGGGTGACAGTGATTGAACCAGGGTCTTCTGGAAGAGCAGCTAGGGAATCTTAGCCACTAAGACAGCTCTGTTTAGCCCCCTTCCCAATATTTATCTTTTAATGTCAGTGCCTACTGTAGGTCTTCCATTTTCAAAGTCTTGAGTAACTTCCTGATGATTGCAGACTCAAGTTCAAAATCCTGGACATGGCCCACAAGGCTCTACACAGTCAATCTCTTTGCTAACTTAAGGGATAGCTTCTTACTTGAGGGACATTTGACCACGGTGACCCCTGGCTGGCTCTCAGTCCTCAGCCAGCTCCCACCTGGCTGTCTTATAAAAGTCCATTGCCCCTGAAGCCAAGGATGTGTATCTTCTTTTCAGGGAAGCCATTCGCAACATTTCTAACTCTTAATCAATTGTTTTGTCCTACACACTTCCTTGGTGGTGTTATGCTGTTTAACACTCTCATAGGAAGGAGCCCACAGTATCTTAACTACTTTTTCTCTGTGGCCTTTCTCCAGTCTTATTCTTTATTTGTGTAGCTTCATTGAATATTTGCACTTTAGTAGGCATTGTGGCAAATGTCAGGGAGAAAACTTGCCCATCGGAATCACAGAGGAAGAATCAAAGAAGCAGCCAAAGGCATGCCAGAGTGAAAGAGAAATTTGATGATGAGTTATGAGTAGGACTAAGAACAGTAGTGGGGAAAATCAGGTCAAGGTCTACCAAGTCTCATTCGGAGTAGACCATGAAGGGCTGGGATGGTTCACTGAGATAACAGGAAAGCAGTAAGATAGAGAAGGTTGGAGATTTGGTGGATGTGCAGTGTGATTTCAGGGTCCTAGTTTCTTTTCCTGTTGCTGTGATATTTATGCCCTGACCACAGCAGCTTGACCAAGAATGGGTTGTTGTAGCTCAGGGTTCAAGATGCCGTTCATCATGGAGAGGAAGTGAGTGCAGCAAGATCTCAAAGCAGATGGTCAATAGCAAACACAGTCAAGAGACAGAAAGCTTGGCCGGGCTGGGGTAGCGCATGCCTTTAATCCCAGCACTCAGGAGACAGAGGCAGGAGGATCTGAGTTTGAGGCCAGCTTGGTCTCATATAGAGTGAGTTCCAGGATAGCCAGGGCTACACAGAGAAACCCTGTCTTAAAAAAACTGAACCAAAAAAGGAAAGAATGGAGGAAGGGAAGAAAAGCAAGAGAAGGAAGGATGGATGGAAAAAAGAGGGAGAAGGAAGGAGGAGGAGAAGAGAGAGGGAGAGGAGAGAGAAAGAAAAAAGACAGACAGTGAATGCTGCTCAGCGCTCTACTTATACTCACCAGAATCCCAGCCAGGGAATGGCCCCACCCACGATGGGCGGGTCTTCTCCCCTCAGTTAATATAATCAAGATAATCGTCTGCAGGCCCTTCTCTCTGTTGATTCTAGATTTTGCCAAGTTGACAGTTAACAGGGACCATCACAATGTGGGGAATGTTGCCAGTGCTAAGGGTGGGATGTTGCCTGTACAGCCTTGGTTAGGTGATCTTGTGTGTCTTAGACTTCCATGTGGCTCAGGGGAGCAGACAGCAGACAACCGTCTGCATTTCTGGAAGTTCATTCTATTCACTGAGGAAAAATAGTTGCTGTCCCATGAACCAAGAGTTGGCAGCTGCCCACTCCGTTAACTGCTTGAGTGAGACATGCATTTTGACGTGGCCATCCTCTTACAGTTAGATGCATCATATTCTTACTGGAATTTCAGACAGTTTCAATACCTTCCCTGCCAGGAGTTTATTATATTACTAGGTTTTCATGCATTTTCTTATTGCTGGGTGCCAAAGAAATGTAAAACTCTTCAGAGTTCCAAATAGCCAACTTCTCTTTTATCCACCAAGTACACTTAGGAGTCTTGCTTGTCCTATAACAAAGTTTAGCTATACCATCACCCTTGGGCATCTTACCCCAGGAACTGGTGGGATTAGTAAAATATTGAGAAACTGAGGAGCATTGTCCTACAAGGCAAAGTCCATCCCTGGTATGTGAGTAATAGAGAGAAGGCTTCTGATTTGGGTGAAGTTGATATGAAAGTTGATTAAGATTATTGTATGGGCTATACAGGTGGAGAGTGAGTTACCAGCCTCTGTGAAATAAAGCAGCTTTGAGAGAGATGGAGTCAGGGGACAGACCATAATCCCTTTATTTTCCTTTGTCTTTGTCATTAAATGTCATTAAAACACTTAGAAAAAGCCATTGTACAGCACTATAGAAAGCCAGAATAAAAGCTGTAGCCACCTGACCTACCCCTCTGTTTCAATCCAGTGCTGCTGTTTAATTGGCTGAGAATGAAGAGCTGTTTCCATTCTGTGCTCGAACACCCTGCATTTGGCCTGACACCCTTGCTTAGTGGTGATAGACAACTGCACTCAGGTTGAGGCATGCATTTCTGAGCCTGGGGCAGGTTATTTATGTGTACGTATGCGTTTACTTAGGAAGCAAGTCTGTGTCTTTGCTCATTATGAAGCTAGATCATCTGTAGAGTTCTGGGCAGGTAAATGATCATAGCCATTAGTTCGGTCCCCTTTTATGGCTGGCCTATTTGACTAATCTAAGTGCTAAAGGGGCTGCTTGCTTGGTGGGTCATCAGGAGCTTGACATCTACGTGATCATAGAGAATTCTAGAAGTAGACCTGGAAATCTGTGGAGACTCATTGATGTCATCACCGTCTTTCCTTATAATCAAGACTATCGTTCTCTTTTTTTTTTTGTCTCTGTCTTCTTGTCCCATCTAGGAAGAACGTTGGTGAAAAGCACAGAAACCAGTGACATTCGTGGCTGTGGAATTCCCATGGAGTAAACAGAGCATGCGCACTGACTGGGACATCTTTTGCCCCTGGTGAGCCCGCCGTGTTCCCAAGCGCCTTTGGGGCCCAGGATGAAACCATGCACCAGGTGCTTGCTGAGGACCCTTGGAGGGGTCGGAAGGGGCTGAGAAGATAGGAGCAAATATGGAGCAAATGTTTCACAACCTGAACCTCAGAACTGTGATCCTCCAAGGAGAGAGCTACTTGAAGAAAAGGAAAAAAAAAAAGAAAAATGTTGAATGGCTTCTCAGGGATTTTGTTTTCCGTGTACACATAAGCCATAGTTCCAGTCCATGTGGGGGTATTTAGAGCACTCAGATTTCAGTTCTGTTCAATGTGAAGGAGGGATCGACTGACGTTCATTGCTGTTCCGTAACTAGTGTAAAATATGTATATGTTAATCTTTATTTTTATAATATGCAAATACATTTAAATTTATACAGTTTGACGCTTCTAGCATTAGTTAACACTGGGTGCAATATTCTGCATGAGAACTGTGCCAAGATGGGGCTGGTGTCTTCTTTTAGCGTTAGACTTTTTTGTTTTCTTGTCATCCCTAAGGAAAGGGAAGGCTAGCCTCTCCGTGTTAGGGCCTGAATGGATTCAGTGTCACTTCCTAGAACACACTCATAGTCTCCAGAACATTCAGCCCGTTGGGACTGAGTCCTTCCCATCTTTTCATTATACTCCTTGCCTGTTAGTCACTGGACAAGGTGGTAGAATGGTTAGTTTTCTCTCCCTACACATCCCCACTGCTGGGGCCGAGGGAAGCATTCCCAGAGGCCAAATGAGGTGAAGAATCCCCAAAAACCTGAATCTTGGATCACCTTGAGATAACCTGAGGTCAGTGGTCAGTCTTGCAGTGATTTTACTGTTCTGCAGGGAGGATCGAGCTTTCTCGGAACTAGGTCTTTCATTGCCTGCTCATTCTTTAAAAGCCACTTGGAGGACATCTGCTGTCAAGATCTAGTAAAACCTTTGTTTTAAAATCTCTAGAAGGGAAACACTTAAAAACAAACCCCACAAATCCTCTAGTGTCTTTCTAGTTGGGGCCAAACAGCATATGCAACAATGCTAACACATTCTCGGGAAAATGTAAAGGATTCTGTTTACATCTGCCTCCTCTGTGTGTTGACAGGAAGTATGTAAAACTAACTGTTCCCCACAAGAAAAGTGAGTCAGCTGGCCCTACTCTTCTGCCTGTTTATAAAGTCTTGACTCTCGGAATGCTATAGTGCACGCATTCACCACGAATCTTTAAGAAAAATGCAGGCAGGCAGTTGCACTGTGAAAAATTAGCAGTCCATTTGTGTGGAATATGTTCTATCGACGGCCCTGCCCTGGATCCCATCCATGAAGGTGATTTCTTGGAAATCAGAATTAAGTGGGAATCCTCTCTCTTTGTGTTTTGATTATTTAACTATGACAAGTCCAGTTTGAGATTTCTTTTTTCTTTTAGAATGCAGTTGCAGAATGGATCAGAATTTGGTTGATTTTTTTTCTGTCACAGTTTGTGTGTGTGTCTGTGTCTGTGTCTGTGTGCAAGTGTAATCTGGAGGGTTAATGTTATGTTGCTTTATGGACCACTGAATTATTTGAGTGATTTTTTTAAAAAATTGGTACCAATCAGTTCTGAAACTGTCAAATTAAGAAACTTTGACCAGTCGTATGACTTTGGGTTTAGTCTCCAGAAGGTCATGTTAAATAAAATATGGCTCTCTGGGGCAGCATACCCTGCAAATGGTTGCTATTTTCATAAATACAGATGCCCATGTTCTGAGTATGTGCTCCTTTTTGACAAGTGATATTTTACATTGTCATCTGAACCCTAGAGAAGCAGTGTAGAGATGAAGGAGGCTTGGCTGTCACATGTGTCATGGTCAGAGGGTCCTGTGCCTGAAAAAGCTCCAGCAAAGCAAGAGAATTTGCCTCAGTGTGTGGGTGGGGGAGGGTTGAAGATACAAAAGCCACTCCGTTCAAGAGGAATTTCAGTGTCTACATAGGAAATTATGTTTCCTCGTCTCAACGCCTGGGAAGACTCAACGACCAGCAGTTGAGGGGCCGTCCACTAAGCACAAGAGGCATTGTTCTGCCCAAGGAGCCCCTTGCCTGTCAAATGCTCTCCAAGTCTGTTATGGTTTCTATTCCTACAGCTAGAGTGGTATTAAAACCACTTCCTGGGATTGTAAAAGTTCTGCCTGAATAAATGTTTTCCCCCTTCTAAGGAAAGAAAGAAAGAAAGAAAAAAAAAGACAGTGCTCATATTTGTCAAGTGCACTGGACTCTTGAATGAATAAAGAAGAGGGGCTTGATGTGATTCCAATGGAGTGTGTGTGTTTTTCATGCTGCAGTCTGTGAATTGTAATTGTGGTTTCCCAATTCATTCTGCCCTTACAGGGCAGAAATTAAAAAAAAAAAATCAATAAAAATGCAATGAAATGTCTAAGCCATGGCAGCTCAAGAGTTCATTATTTCTGGTTTGGGTTTCTTTTTATTTCAATTTCATCAGTTATAAAGAGTAACAATTTTTTATTTTTAGCTCAAATTTGAGCTTGGGAAGCTGGGCTGGCTGTTTTCATCTATTTGGGACTTGAATCCCGAAAGGGAGAAATAATGAAAGAGGAAGGGTCTTAATTGTTTCTTTTTCATTCCATTTACTATATTTATTTGGGAATGTGTGTAGGCAAGTGCATGCCACAGCACACATGTGGATGTCAAAGGAACATGTTGCAGAACTGGTTCACTCCATCCACCATCTATGTCCCAGGAATCAGACTCAGCTGGGCAGACTTGGTGCCTAGTGCCTTCACACACTGAATATCTCCCTGGCCCAGGTCTCTTAAAATTCTACTTCTGGAACACTGGCTCTGTCTTTTGGAACTGGGGCCTGAACCCAGAACCTTGCACACACCAAGACAGTGCTCTGCCATCAATCACATCCCAAGCCTAACACCATCTGTCCATTAAGTCAGATTCGTTTTGCAGTGAACCATTATGCTTCTAAATTGGAGCTCATTGAGGTGTGATTGGTTCAAAAGCTCCTATCTCTGTCTTCTAAGGCTCATCACAGGAATCTTCCTTAGCTTGTAAATACTGTCTAGGACCACTCTGGAAGGCTGAAATTACAGGTCCCCAGGACCTGTCCAGAAGTATTGTTTGTTTGTTCCTTTTAAAATAGGTAAAAGATATAAAAAGAAAAGTGCATGAAGTTAGACAATTCCCAAGCCTGTGCACAGAGGACCTGTGACATAGGGACAGTACCAGCTCAAATCAGAATGCTGAAAGGAAGCTCAGAGGTTTTCTGAACAGCTCTGGAAAGCAAAGTGAGGCTTTTGGGTACCCTGATTCAAATATACCTCTGTAGTGAAATATTGGAAAGCATCTAAGGTGAAATGAGAGATGTGCTTCTAGTGGAATGGTTCACCTTTACAGAGTCCAGGTAAGTTCTGACACCTATTCCTCCTGCTGCCTGCCTGCTTCTGCTCTGCAGAGCAGAGTTTGAACATATGTCAACAACTTGTGCCTGGATTTTATCAAGACACTTTGAGTTCTTTAAGCTTGCTCAGCAGGTCATACAGCAAAGTAGGTGTCATTGGTGACAGTTAGGAATGCATTAGACTTCACAGTTATCAGTCCCTCCAGGGGCTGCTTCCCTTGTCTCAGCAAGAGCTTTCTGAAGTAGGCATCAACTTTACAGAACTCCAAAGCCATCATACCTACCACAGGCAAGGAGATAATGTCCACTGAATCCCAGTGCCAAAGATACCTTTGACCATGACAGCTTATGTTATCCAGTGATGTCACCCAGTGTGATAGGCAATGAGGGAACCTGCTACTGTGCTGTGTAGGAAGAGGCTGTGTATGTGTGGCTGGGGTGGAGTAGGGTAGAGGTAGGGATTAAAAGGGCTTTAGAAGGCAAATGAATTTATCTGGGTTAGTGTGAGAAACTGATACTAGAACCCCACTGAACTATTCGTAAACTCAGGAAAGAAATTTCTTTTTATATGCAAGCAATAGTTTTTAGTGAAATAATGATCATTCAAAATACTGAACCTTGAAAGCCTAAAATTGGCAGATAACACTCCAAGACCAAGTTCTCCACACAAAGATTGATTTGCCCCAGAGGAACAAAGGGCCAGGAATAAGAGACAAAGACAGGAGACAGAGTAAGAGAAAGAAAGGGAAAGGAAAAAAAAAAAAAGGAACAGAGAAAGGGAGAAGGGGGTATTTGCTCTGGAGAGACAAAGGACTGCCTCTGGAAAGAGAGCAAACAGAGGTGGCCCATAGGCAAATGGTTTATAAAGGGGAAAAGGGAAACCCTGTGCTAGAACGAGGTGTTTAATTTTGATTGGGCAGGTTAATTAGGGTAGCCAGAGGGAACTTTTGATTGCTAGACTTCAATACTTTGATAGTTGGGCCTTGGTGATCAGCCTCAGGAGAAGTGGCCAAATAAGGGAATAGACTTTGGTGACTACTTTAGGAATGTAACCTATGGTTTTTAGCAAGGCAGAGGGAATGAGGAAGAAGGGCAAGTCCTGCCAGGGCCTCTTGGAACCTAAGTGGGTGTTTCCCAAGCTGGTCCTTGGAACATTTGATTTCCTCTTTGCTAACACATGCTCCACAATAGGTTTTTAAGATCCAGACACTTTAAGAAATGTTGTGCTAAGGAAATGAGTCTCTGTTGCCCACTTCTGAGAATCTTCTAGACACTGTTACAGAGCATCAGTCTTTATATTCAGAATGTGGAAGGAAGACATTTCTGAAATCATGTGTGGACATGGCCTGTATTAGTCAACGATCTCTCAGAAAGGGGGGTTATTACATTGACTCATAAAAATAGGGCCTAGGTAGTTCAAATGTCTGTGCACTGGAGAGACAGAAAACCTAGTAGCCTGCTAGTCCCTAAAGTTGGGTGTGTTCACTGTCCCACTCTGGTGCTGAAGGCTGGATTCCTGGAGAACTGATCTCCAGTTCCCATTCCGAAGGCAGAAGACTCCAGGTTGTGGTGTCAGTAAAAGACAAACACGCTCACCCAGATGAAGCCAAAGAAAAGTAAGTGCCATAGCTTTTTTCTTTCTCTTATTCTTTGTGTCTTTCACACCATGCATCTCCATCCCATTCATTTCTTCATTCCGTTGTATCTGCCCTTTGCCTTTTCATCCCCCATCAAACAAAATAAAATTTAAGAGAAAAAAGAGATCTCATGGAAGCTTCAGTGTACCACAGTGAGTCACTCAGTAAACCCTTTTGTCCATATATCTTTACTTGCAACTGTCCACTGCAGAGTCATTGGTCTGGTTCAAGGCCTCAGATTTCTGCTACACTGTCGATGCTAGGCCCTCACTTGAACCTCTCTTGGCTATCCTGCTGTTGCCTTATGTTGTAGAGGTCCTACAGCTTTGGGTCTGCAGGACCATTCCATTCAGGGTAGCACAGCTTTTTCTTGGAACCTCTTGGTATCACCACTGTGGTACCCACTGTGGAGGAGGCTGTGATTTTCCTCAGCTAATCCATTCTGGAAATTGTAGCTGTGTTTTCTTTTACTCTAGCCCCATATTGGCTACCAAAATGTGGTTGGTTGTTTTTGCTCTTTTTGGGGAGCCACCATCCATCTTCCAAACAAATCACACATAGAGACTTATTCTTACTTATAAATGCCTGGCCTTAGCTTGGCTTGTTTCTTGCCAACTTTTCTTAAATTATCCCATATACCTTTTGCCTCTGGGCTATTTTTTAAAAATCTTTCTCTTCTGTATATCTTCCTTTCCTTCCTACTCCATGGCTGGCTGTATGGCTGTATGGCTGTGTGGCTGTGTGGCTGTGTGGCTGTGTGGCTGTGTGGCTATGTGGCCGTGTGGCTGTGTGGCCATGTGGCTGTGTGGCTGTCTCTTTGATTTCTCATCTCCTCATTCTCTTGCTCTTTACTTCTTCCCTTCTCTCAGATTCATCCATCTATTTATATTTTCTGCCTACCGCTCCCACTCTGTTTCTCTCTCCTGCCTCACTAGGCTGTTTAGCTCTTTATTAGACCATCAGATGTTTTAGACAGGCACAACTTCACAGTTAAACAAATGAAATGTAAACAAAAATAACATACCATTGCACAGTTAAAGTAATATTCTGCCCCATATACAAATGTAACACATCTTAAAATAATATTCTACAACAGAAAATGACCTCACAGACCCAATAAGAGGTGTGTCTCTTAGTTGCTTCTGAATGTGATCAAGTGGACAAAATTAAGTATCACCTATCCCCAGGACCAGTGTTTCTAAAGTGGGGCCGAATCAGAGATGTCCTGAGTGGGTTTGTATGTAGTTGCTTTTCTCTTTCGTATGTGTGTATGAAAAAAAATGGAACTGTTAAGGAGCGGGGCCTTCAGGCTGCCTCTCAGTCCTGCCTCTGCCATCTATCATGATGTGTCTCAGTTTCCTTTTGGCAGTGGGACCAGCATTTATCCCTGGTGCATGAACTGGCATTTTGGAAACCCATTCCTTATAGCGGGATCTTGCTGAGCCTTGATACAGGGAGAAAGAGCTTGGTCCTGCCTCAACTTGATATGCCAGACTTTGTTGACTCCCCATGGAGGCCTTATGCTCTTTGAGGAGTCAGGGAGGTGTGGGTTCTGGGAGTGAGTGTGAGGAGGGGAGGGAAAGGGAACTGTGGTTGGTGTGTATTAAAATAAAAAAAAAAAACCCAAAAACTTTTAAATGAAAAATGTTAAAAAGATAATAAACTTGTTGATCAAGGAGGACAACAAAGCAAAAAGAACTATCTGCATCCCATAGTGATTAAGATTATTAAATGAGTAAAGTATGTAGGGTATAGTGTAAAGTATGTAGACAGTAAGTACAAATCAAGGACACTCATTCATATTCCCTTTAGTTTCCTGCTACTGCATAGGAAATCGGCCCCCAATGGAGAACCTTTCACAGTATCTAACTAGGATTTTCAACAAGTTTTTGGGTTTTTTATATATATTTTATAATTAGCTATTTGCCCTAATGATAAAACCATTTTGTTTAAAAATAGTGCGTTTAAAAATGTAATCTATGTTGGTGCCAAGAATTGAGCCTAGGTCACCATACCTGCTAAGCAAGTATTCTACCACCGGGTAATACCCCAGAAACACTGCAGTATAAATTAGAAAGAAAAGGTTATGTGAATGGGTGCAGGTATTGCACAAGTATAGAGGAAATGTGAACAGTTTCTCAAGTTGTGTGAGTGTTATGTCCTCGTGTGGATAATACAAGAGCAGAGTGGGGGCCATTGGCCTAAGACATTTGTCCTGGCTTAACACAGTTCACAGAAAGTCCAGATAGTTTGTCTCCTTATGTCTAAGGGACTCCAAAGCTTTTTCAAGATATTCCTTACAGCTTAAAATTTCCAACAGAAAAATTCCTTAGAAGAACATTTCAGACGTTTATTGTAAAATAACTTTTCTAAATTCAAGTTTAAGGTGAGTTAAACATCTTTAAATCCTGTTTTAGCATAGTCAAAAGTAGTGTAATTCTGAAAATGGGAGACATTTATTTGATTTGTGAAATCTAACATTTTTTAAGGAAGATGTCCTAAGTATATACCATTTCTCTGAGATTTTGCTGATAACTGAAAAAGTGAGCTCACACAACACACATGAAAAAAATTCTAGAAAAAAACAAATTGATTGTATTTATTTTATGCTCAGTGGTTGAGCAATCACAGGATAAAATTAAGCTGCATAAAGGCCTCTGGGAATACATGGGTCCAGGCATTTGTGCCTATGTATGTTCCCACACTGTGTGATGCCCTACCCATCGACAAAGCATTGACTCAAGCCTCTCCCACGAACAGCTGAGCTGGACTTCCCAGATGGGAGAGGAAATTCCTGCCAGCACATTAGGGAGACAAGGAAAACCTGTTTTCAAAGACAAAGCAAAATGAGCCACTTGAAATCTTCAGAAATTTTCCTAGGAACATAGGGCATCTGGAGAAGTATTTGTTCCCGAAAATGTGAGTTAGATCTGTCTCATCATTACTCTCTGAACTATGCAGGGTAACAGCTGTTTATATAGCAGGTGCATAGCATCAGGTGTGAGTAATCTAGAGGTGATTTCAAGCACGTGGGCGGAGGCAGGCAGGTTATACACAAGTACTGAGCTGTTTTCCATACAGCTTGTACAAGTCAACATGCTTGAGCAATTACGGACTGAGAGCAAGGAGAACCCTGGAACTCTTCCCCAATGCTGAAAGGTCTACACACTAAATATTGATAAGAATGGTCAGTGTTGATTACATTTGGGAATACTGACCTTTACCATGCCTGTTTCTTAGCTCCAAGCTCTTTAACCACATGCCCCCACCCCACTTATAATTGGATTTTAGAAGGTTGGGAAATTGACTATGACTTTATCTCTCATTTCTTCTACTTTAGATCAAGAATGAAAGTCTTCTAAAATGTTCCACTGGGGCTGATTGTATTGCTTCTATCACTCTTAGGGAGAATTAAGGATCCAGTTTAGGGATAAGAACTGGTAATAAATAGATTAATTTAATGGTTTTTAATTTTTCTCCAGATGATATCTGTTGGTTTCACGCGTGAGAAGAAACACACACACTCTTACAAGGCCACACAAGGGTTTATTTAAGAGAGTTCCCAGGCAAGTACAGAAACAGAAAAGCAGGACAGAAGGAGAGGAGAAGAGAGAGACCAAAATGTGGCGTCTCTTTTTAAGAGAAGGGGTGTGCACGGGTTTATGCAGCCACGCCCAGGGGCGTGCCTCCATACGTGGTGCATCCCACTGGAGCCACTCAACCACGTGGAGTGCCAGGAATCCTTACAATATCTACCAAACATTAAAAGACCTATGTGCTGGTTAGTAGATGCCAACTTAACACAAGCTAGAGTTGTCTGAAAGGAAGGAACCTCAATTGAGAAAATGTCTCCATTAGATCTGGCAGTAAAGCATTTTCTTAATTAGTGATTGATGGGGAAGGGTCCAGCCCATTGTGGGTGGAGCCATACCTGGGCTGGTGGCCCTGGGTTCTATAAGAAAGCAGGCTGAGCAAACCATGAGGAGTAAGCCAGTAAGCAGCACTCCTCCATGGTCTCTGCATCACCTCCTGTCTCCAGGTTTCATCACTCATTGTTTGAGTTCCTGTCCTGACTTCTTTCTGTTATGAAGAGTGCTATGGAAGTGTAAGACAAATGAACCCTTTCCTCCTCAAGTTCATGGTCATGGTGTTTTTGTTGTAGGAATAGAACAAAAAATCCACAGACCATAATTTTTTTATTCTGATTCCACAAAGATCAATACACATTTCTATCGCCTCAAAGTGTCCAGGACCATTCTTCTCATGAACAAACAGGCAACCATGTCTGCAGAGTATCTACTGGGAATCAGTCCCATTCAACTCATTGTCACCACTTTCTACCTGGGCATCACCAAACCCCACAGATTAAGACTCAGTTTCTAAAACTGCCACCACCTTAGATGCCATCACAAGCCAGGGGTAGTTTCCTTGTGCTCCCGACCACAAGCTGTAAGTTAGGGTTCCCAGAGTTAGCACCTTCGAGAGCAAACCCCTCTACTTATTATTGACTGTCAAATTGTCCTTTCTTTACCCTCAGCTAAAATTTTATAGCATGAACTGAGCATGCCCAGTGGGCATTTCTGTCCACCATTTTAACCTTTAATTTTTTTCTGTACAATATATTTTGATCATATTCTTTTCTTCCCCCAGATCATCCTTCCACTCCCTATCCACCCTACTCCAGGTTTGTTCTTTCTCTTATAAACAAAGACAGAAAAGGTACACTATACAAAAAAAAAAAAGCCATAGAATCTGCTTTGTGTTAGCTATATCCTGAGCATGAGGCCTTCCTTGGAATATGGTTGATATACCCAGTATCACTTCATTGAAGAAAACTAATTTCCCCATGTCCAGCAGACATAAATTATAAATGTATTTTTGGTTAGCAGTGGGACTCTGTACCTGCTTTCTCTTATCTGTGCTAGAAATTTGCATGGTTTGAACTTGTATAGGTTTTATGCATGCCTCCAAAAACCTCTGTGAGCTCATATGTGCATCAACTTGAAGCTGAAAGACTGTTTCCTTGGAGCCATCCATCACCTCTGGTACTTAACACTCTTCCCACCCTCTCTTTATAATTCTCTGAGCCCTGAGAGGAGGACTGTGATAAAAACATCTCATTGGGGGCTGGAGAGATGGCTCAGAGGTTAAGAGCACTGACTGTTCTTCCAGAGGTCCTGAGTTCAATTCCCAGCAAAACCACATGGTGGCTCACAACCATCTATGATGAGGTCTGGTGCCCTCTTCTGTAAAACTGTATGCATAAATAAATAAATAAATCTTTAAAAAAAAAAAAAAAAAAAAACATCTCATTGAGGGCTGAGTACTTCAAAGTTTTTTACTCCCTACACATTTTCAGTTGTGGGTTTCTGTGTTAATCACTACCTACTGAATGAGAAACTTCGCTGATGAGAGTCGAGCGTGGAATTGATCTATGGGTTTAGCAACATGTCATTAGGCACATTCTATTGCTATGTTCATTTAGCAGCGTAATGGGTTTTCCCCTAGGGCTCATGGCCTAGCTAGTCTCATGTTCTTAGCCTCATTGACAGTGTTGGATGTGGGTTCCATCTCATGGAGCCATCTTTAAATCCAATTTTAAAAAGTGATTGGTGATTCCCATGATGTTTGTGCCATTATTTCACTGGTGGGTATATCTTACAAGTAGGTCACTTCTGTAGTTTGAATGCTATGTAGCTGGGTAAGATTGATAATAACATCTTCTCTGTTAGTGTTAGCATGTATAGTACTTCCAAGTACTAAGAATGCTAGTCAGTAGGGGTGAAGCCACTTCTTGAGTACCAGCTCAATTTCTCCATGATGATGCAAGTAGTCAGTAATGAGGTCTTACCATCAGGTTGTAAAGGGTAACCAGTAAAAATGACAATAGCTTGTGATCATTAGGGGGTTCCATGGGATCCCTTTGGCCAGTGATTCAATGAGATGTAACCCATTACTGGTACTGGTGGTTTTTATTTGATAGCATATGGTATCTAGTTGGTCATTGCTCCCCTACTATATGATAGCTCTACTTAAATTATTTTTATATATGCACATATTCTTAGAAACCTTTTATGGTAGTAGAAACATGTATTCTATAACCTTGAGTAACTGTGTCCATAAATATGTCCATCTCTTCTTAAACTGGAACTTAAACTGAGCATGCTCAGAAGGGTACCCACTAGTAAATTGCTCCTCTCATGGACATGAATAGGCTACCTGATTAATTCTCCCATGCTTCCTTAGTTCAAGGAAGAGCATTGCTTTAGAATTACTTTCACAGTCTTATTATTGCTGCAAGTAGCATAGCTTTCTCTTCTTTTGTGCCTTAGTCATACTTGTTTTGACTTTATACTGATTAAGATTGAGAATCTATCGTGCTCAGTTTTGCTTTGACTCTAAGTTTAATTAAGTTTTGTTTGTTTTGTTTATAAGACAGGGTTTTTTTCTGTGTAGCTCTAGATATCCTGAAACTAGATGTAAAAATCAGGCTAACCTTGACCTCACAAAGATCCACCTGCCCCTGCCTCTAGAGTACTGAGATTAAAGGCATATGCCACCACTGCAAGTTCAATCACTTCATTGATGTCTCCATGTTTAGGAAAACACAAGAGATTGTTTAATTTAAAAAAATATTTTCACTTATCATTATTATTTTAGTGTGTGTATGTGTTTGCATGCACGTGTGTGGAATCCATAGCCAGAGGTGTAGAATCTCCATTTTTATTTAGGATTACAATTTCTGTGATGAGACAATATGACCAACTCAACTTGGGGAGAAAAGGGTTTATTCAGCTTGTGTTATGATATGACAGGTTCATCATCAGAGGAAGTCAAAATAGGAGCTCAAGAAGGGCAGGAACCTGGAGGTGGGGAGCTGATGTAGAGGGCATAGAAGGGTGCTGTTTTCTGGCTGCCTCCTCATATCTTTCCCAGCTTGCTTTCTTGTCGAACCAAAGACCAGCAGCCTAGGAATGGCACTGCCCAAAATGATCTGAGCCCTCCCTAATCAATCACTAAATATTGTTTGTTTTTTGTTTTTGGGAGGCCCACTACCCAGCTCCCAAATAAATCATACACAGAGACCTATTCATGATTATAAATACCTGCCCTCAGCTTGGCTTGTTTCTTGCCAGCTTTTCTTAACCTTAAATTATACTGGTCTATCTTTTGCCTCTGCTCTTTTACCCTTCTCTGACCCCTAGCGTCTTCTTCTCCTTGTTCTCTTGTTCCTTCTTCTTCTCTTTCTAGTTTTCTCTTTTTATTTATACTTTCTGCCTGGCTGCCCTGCATATTTCTCTCTCCTGCTTCAACATCGGCCCTTCAGCTCTTTATTAGACCATCAGGTGTTTTAGACAGGCACAGTAACACAGCTTCACAGGGTTAAACAAATACAACATAAACAAAAGTAACACAGCTTAAAATAATATTCTACAACAACTAACTAAATAAGAAAATTCCCTTCAGGCTTGCCCACAGCCCTGTTTGAACAAAAAATGTTTAAAGGCATTTTCTCAACTGTGCTTGCCTCCTCACTGATGAATCTAGCTTTTATCAAGTTATCATAAAACTGGCCAGGACACCCCTAGCGTTGGAATTATAGGTAACTGTGAGTGAAACAACATGAGTGTTCAGAACTAAATTCAGATCCTCTGCTAGAGCACTCTGTGATCTTAACTACTGAGTCATCTCTCTCTCTAGCCCCAATATATTGATCTATTAAAGAATACTCCAAGGGATACAGGAAGAGCAGTATGTGACGGAGTGGGTACTGAGCTTCTGTGTGCTCTCTGAGAGTCTCAGCTTTTGAGAACCTTCATGAATTTAGCTATCTGAAAACCTCAGGAGCCCTGTTTTTTCTTTTGAGGGTTCTATATATTACATTACATAGGAATCATTGTATAACTCAGCATCAATAGCTTGGGTGAAGGAACCCAAGAAAACCTGTCTACTTCAGCATACTTGACCTGCCTTAAATAACTGAATCAAAGAAGAGCAATTTACCTGCTTCAATTTTGTACTTTCTATGTTGCCTCTTCTTTGGAATGGGAGGGTTTTATAACCTGCTATTAGACAAGGGTAGGTTATAGAATTATTTTAGAGCCAGCACCAAGACAGAAAGGTGGAAGTTCAGAGTTTTTATTGTTTACTTTAGGGAAGAGAGAAGTTCTCTTTCTCTTTTTCTCTGTCTCTCTCTATCTCTCCACACACATTTACATATACATATATATAATAAAAATATCATAAAATATATGTACATATATATAATAAGATCACATCCTCACAGCTCTCTAACTCAAAATTTCTGAAGAATTTCCTTGCGAACAACACATACAAGTAATCTATTTGTCTAAACTAAGTTTATCACAGAATATACAGGCAGTTTAAATTTGAAATTAGTTACGATCACATCTCAGCCCCTTGGCTAAGATCAAATGTAATATCCATTGTTATTGATTTACAATCGGGTGCATCCTCAGTCTGAGCACAATATATTAAATGGCTTTGAGGTACAGAACAGTGAAATTGCTCAATTCATTGCACACATTTACCTGATACTCCAGAACCTCCTGGAATGGTGTAGCCTCTCAGAAGATTTTAAAAAAAACCAATGTACACATTGTTGGAAGTCTTAGAGTTTCTATTGCTGTAAAGAGACCATGACCACAACAACTCTTATTTTAAAAAATAACATTTAATTGGGGATATCTTACAGTTCAAAAGCTTAGTGCATTAGCATTATGATGGGCAGCATGCAGGCAGGCATGATGCTGGAGGAGAAACTGAGAATTCAACATTCTGATTTGCACACAGGAGAAGCAGTCTGTGTCTACCCTGGCTGAGCATACACAACCTCAAAACCCACCCCCACAGTGATACACATCTGCCCACAAAGCCACACCCCCTAATAGTGCTACTCCCTGTGGGGGCCATTTTCTTTCAAACCACCACAGTAGGCTAAAACAAAAACATGATTATCACACTGAGTTTCAAAATCAGTTAATATCTCTTTGTGGCATAAAACAAATGACCATTGATAAAAACGTGTAAGGAACTAGAAAGGGAAGGGAACCCCCTCAGTTTGAGTGTAAAGAGCATCTACAAAAGCCCAAAGCAGGTGCCATCTTTGATGGCAAGATATTGAAAGCTCAGGCATAATACAAAGTCATTTGTTCTCATGAACTGCCACTGTGTACTGGGGATTCCAGCCAAGCAAGAAAAGAAGGCATCCCACCTGGAAGTAAGATGCCTTTAATTATAGGCAATAGTCTATGATGTCAAAAGTTCTAAAGAATCCACAAACAATTGTTTTTAATAACTTCAGCAAAGTTGTAGGAAACAAAATCACCTAAAAATTATCAGTGAACATTTCAAAAATTAAATTATGAAAATCACCTTTTATATAGCATTTCTGCTACCCTTTGAGTATGAAATGTCCTCCTAGGCTCAGATCAATGCTGTTGTGGGATGGTAGACACAGATGATGAGGGCTAGCTGGAGGAACTGGACTCCGATGTGTCATTGAAGAAACCTAGACCCTGGTCCCTCACACTCTCTGCTTTCTAGTCATCATGAGACAAAACAGCTCTTTCCTTACATACTGCTCCTCTGTGATCTGCTCAGGTGACTGGGGACAAGCAGTTATGAACTGAAACATCTGAATCTACACAATCCTCTCCTCTCCTTAAATTGCTTGTGTGAGGCATTTTGCTACAGTAACAAAAGGAGTTAGCTAAGGAAATCTTTACCCGGAATTGGCTTGTGAGTGTAACTACACATGTTGTTCAGAAGCTTCTGGGATTGCTTTATAGAATGAATCTGGAAACATTTGAAGATATACAGGCCATATACATGTTAGAAGCAAAGCTTTGCGGCTGTTCTGGCAGGAAGCCAGAAGCTGAGCATAGCTGTAATGACGAAGAAGGTGAGGACTGCTATGAGGTATGGTGTGGGCACATAGACTCTATTGATAATTAGACTAATCATCATTTGTTAAACTGCGACAAAGGATATATTGTCTAGGCCCCAGCTTTAAAGATGACCCATTAATTAACCTGAGTGAGAACATTTCAAGGGAACCCAGGATTTAGGTTTTGGCATGGGTATTGTTGACAAGTTTTAGCAAAATATATAGTAGAATTAGGAATGAAAGGTGGAGCAGAAAGCCTGTTAAAACCTACAGTTTGGTCAGGAAGGCTTCTGTGAACTGAGGCTAAAAGAGATCTGATTTCTGATGGGATTAGTACGATGAAAACAATGCCAAGATGGACTTGGTTGTGCATCCTTGTCATACCAGAACTCAAGAGGCAGAGGCATGGGAACTGTAGAAACTTTGAAGCCAGCCTAGTCTACAGAAAAAGTTTTAAAACATCTAGGACTATGTGGTGAGATACAGTCTCAAAAATAAATAAACAAGCAAATAATGTAGAAAAGAAAGTGCATACCCTTCAAAAAATTAAAAGACCCTCTAAAACAACCTAAACCAACTAATCAAATAGAAACTAGGAAGCCTAGAACTTTGCATCCAGACAATAGGAAAGATGCTCTAAGGGAAATTTTAGATACTTGCCAGGCTCTTCCTCACTCACTGTAGGCTTAAAGGCACAAAAGGATAAACTAATGTAAGAGGTTTGCTCAAGAGAAAAGCCATTCTGGGGCACCCTGGTTGTACAAGACTGTTTAGGAAAGGTTTTCCCCAGCACGTCACCATGTTCTCTGTTCAGATATTCAGGGCCCAATGTGCTCATGGTCCAAAGGGAGTCAACTTCTAGGTAAGCTAGTGGCAGGTCATGGTGCCACCCACACCATGCTGGGTTAGCATTGTGAGACACTGTGTAAGAAAGCTGTGAACTAGCTGGGCAGTGGTAACACCAAGCCTTTAATCCTAGCCCTCAGGAGGCAAAGGCAGGAGGATCTCTATGAGTTCAAGGCCAGCCTGGTCTACAGAGTGAGTTCCAGGACAGCCAGAGCTACAAAGAGAAACTGTGTCTTAGAAGAAAGGGAGAGTGGAGAAGCTGTGAACTTGGAACTTACTATGAACTATGGATGGGGCAGAGTGCAAAATGTTCTTCCCATAAGGTGGCATTCTAGAAAGAACTGCAGAAACTATGACAAGTGGGTACACTTAAAAGCAATGACATGAAAGGAATGCCTTGGCATGGCCACATATCTCTGTGGGAAAGTCAAAGGCCTAGGACAAATATTCTTGGTTCCTTTCACATGACCAGTGATGATAGGACATAACTCCAGGTGTATTCTGTGGTGACTTGTATAAAAATGGCCCCCATAGGTTCATTTGTTTGAATTCTTAGTCACCAAGGAGTGGCATTTATATTCAAAAGTTTCTGGCTCAGTCTAACCCCAAGGTCCAAACCTGCTCACAGCCACTTTGCCCCAAATAATCACACAAAGGCTTATGTTAATTACAAACTGTTTGGCTTATAGCTTAGGCTCATTACCAACTAGCTCTTAGAACTTAACCTATTCTTCTAAGCTTCTAAGCTGTTTTACCACAGGCCAAAATAGCCAATTTATTAACAAATGGTAACAAAATATATTCACAGCTCTCAGAAAGACATCCCACATCAGGCATTCTTTGAAAGGATTAGAAGGATTAGGACAGATGGCTTTGTTGGAGGAAGTGTTTCACTGGGAATAAGCTTTGAGGTTTCAACAGCTCATGCCAAGCTCAGTGTCTCCCTCTCTGTCTACAGAGCATGTGGCTCTCAACTACTGCTCCAGCACCTGCCAGCATGCCACCATGATAACAAAGGACTAACCTCTGAAATTGTATGCAAGCTCCCAATTAAATGCTTCTTTTTCCATAAAAATTATCTGGGTCATGATGTCTCTTCCCAGCAGCAGAACAGTGATTAGGACATTTCTCTTACTGTACTCCTAGATTCTTAAGGTAACTGTAAACATCATATCATGTTTTGCTTGCTTTTATACTAAAAAAGAGACATGCTCTGTTAGCACTTCTCTTGAGCTCAAATGCCAGAAATCCTCAGGTTATCCCAGCTCAGATCTTTCAATCCTCAGGACCACAAAGCAGGTCGATATAGAAAACATGCAGAATGAATGCAGAGCAGAATGAATGCAGGGTCACAAAGGCTTCCACTCACATTTCAGAAGGACCGAGAGGCCAGGCAATGTATTAGAATACTCGCAGGCCACTCCTAAACTTTTTCATGGAGGGATAACCACAATTACTACACAATTCTGTGCTTCCTCTCCAATGGAAACATATGTCCATTTAAAAACTTATCCACAAGCATTCACAGCAGCATCATTCATAACATCCCCAAAGTCAAAACAAGCTAAAAATAGATCTACTGATAAATAATGTGTGACAGATCCAAGTAATTAGATATCACTTGGCATTAAAGGAAATGAACTATTGATGCATGCTGTCACCTGGATGGCCCACCTTAAGACCCTGTGAGGTGGAAAGCCATTGCAGAAGAGCGCACATTGTAGGACTGATTATTAAAGATCCCAGAATAGGCAAGCAGAGATACTTAAATACTGGTGGTCTGGGGTGTGGGGAGGTGGGATAGAGAATGGCTGTTCAGGGGTTCCTCTAGAGAAAACAAAAGATTTGGACTGTAGTGATGGTTAGATGGTTTGGTACACTCCAAGCTGATGGATTATATAGTAGTTGCCATAAAGATGTCCTGACAGTGGTGGGTGAGTATGATCATCAGCATCTACAAAGGCACACTGCATGCAGTGTTTAGCTTTTAATCCGCTAGTGGCAGCATACTGTATTATAAACATTGTCTTAAGAGTTCCTATTCTGCATGGCCATGAGAAGAAATAGTAAATTCTACTTTGGATAATTAATTAGTATCGCCTTGATTCTAAGAGTATGTGTTTAATTTTTGTCAAGAAACCTCTTTGTACTTAGCTCTGAAGGTGTTCTCTGTGTGCACATTACTGGGAGATGGTTGGTAAACACAGCTCTGTGTTTCCCTATTATGAACACTGAGGATGTTGAAAGACAACCTGATGCTAGTAACCATTGTGTAGATGCCTGAGCTGGGGGAGGATGGGTAACCACACATGGCAATACATGAGCTGTGGAAGTACAGGTAACCAAACCACACGTGCCCATGTGTGAGTTGTAGAAGTATGAAGAAGAAGAGCAGGGCTGGGTGCTGGGTGCTGGGGGCTTATTTGCCAATGTCAGTGTGCCGCTCTGGGTGCTTTATGCTCTTCCACCAGCTGAATCCTCCTCAGACCCACGTTTGGTGCTTAGGCTGCAAGAACAAAGTGTCACAGTAGGCTTGACCTCAACAAGTTCATTTCCTAAGAGTCTGGAAGCTCTGAGCCTGCCCCTGAAGTGTGGATGTGGCCGGCTTCTGAGGGAGGAAACAATCTCCTTGGACTTTGCTCTCTTATTGTCAGCCCTCAAGACAGGTGCACCCCCAAATTTCTTCCTTTTGTAAAAATGCTGATCATATTGGAACAGGAACTACCCCCAATGACCTTTACTTAACTGTAACTACCCCTTAAAAGACTTAATCTCTACATAAAGCCACACCTTGGGCCTGGAGACAGAGACCTCACTACAGGGAATTCATCCCAATACCAGGCAGAACAGATATTCTCTCTGAACAAGGGAAATGGATGAAGCACAGAGTGGAAGTGACATCATCATGTTCCACACAGCCTTGTGTTTTGAGCACTCAATTTCCATCTAGTTCCCCTCTTTTAGGAAGTGGGAGGACCTTGGAGAATATAATAGACATAGGCCACTGAGAGAAGACCATTAAGGGATATGGCTCAGCCCTGCTTCTGGTCTTATTATCTGCTTTCTAATCTCCCCAAATGTGTGTGGCCTCTGACACACACTCCCCTGATGTATTCTCTACCATGCCTCCCCCTTTAACAATGGACTGAACCCATCAGCTTTCCTTCCTTAAGTTCTGTCTATCCGGTGTTTTTGTCATAAAGGTGAGAAAAGTAACTAGCTTACATGTCAGGAATTACAGTGTAAGTAAATGGCAGAGTTGACATTTAATTCCAGGCAGGTTACCCAGGCAAAGTGCTTCCTGTGCCCAAATCCCTACATTCTACATCTCTACATTCATAGTGGGATTACGTTGGTACTTTGTGAATATTTGTCCCTCCTACTAGTTTAATAAAAAGCTGATTAGCCAGAGGCAGACAGAAAGTGTGGGCAGGGCTACCAGACTAAGAAAACTCTAGGAACATCTCAGAGCAAAGCAGAGATGCCAGAGGATCACCAATGAGATGAGATGAGAAGAGATGCCAAGAGACCTCACAGGAAAGAAGTTGAAATGCTGCTGAGAAAAGGTAGCGAGCCACATGGCTGAACAGGATTCTTATCTCTATGGGTTTAGTTAGGATGAAGGGGTTAGAAAGTTATATGCCTGGGCCTTAGGTCGTGTGGGGAGCTGCGTGTAGCCACGCCTTAAAGATGGCGCTGGCTTCCGCCCTCCACCTTCCACATGGTGAGTGCTCTCAGTGACAAACAATTCCTTATATGGCTAGGCTGAAGATCTGGCTTGCTTCCATGTACCTAGACCTATAGGCAATGCCCAGTGGCGTACTGGAGTTGGCTGCCCAGAGGCTATTTAGGCTGCGGGCGGGTTCCCCCCCCCAAAAAAAATGAGAGATAAGATTTAATAAGTCAGCCAGTCTCCGTCATAAATAAATAAGTCAAAAATCAAAATTCAAAGTTCCTAAATAAAGCTACAAAAAAAAAGAGCTAGTGACCCATCTTCCTTGCGAGATGAAGTTGCGCGAGACAAGGTCGATCAGTGCAAAATTAATGTAAGAATCTGTGTGTCTCTGTGGGATTGCGAATCTGCAGATCTGCTGGTCAGAACCTTGAGGCTAGGCTGAAAGGGCCAGCCAGAAACATACTACAGTATACATTTCCATGAGAGAGCCCAAGAGAATGTAGGTAGATAATGGTGGAGCAAAATTAGGATGGTGTGATGCATCTTTCACATCTGGGAGAACACATTATAAGGCTGCTGGTCCATGGTGTGACCCGCTTTGGAGCCAGCATCATAAACCCTCATAAAAAGCCTCCACACCAGTGTGCCCATTGAGGAGAGCTGAAATCCTTGGTCAATTGGCATAAACCAAGCCTAATTCTCTTTACAGATTCATTCAAGACTATGAGCCAACCTTACCATCTCTGCTTCTGACAGAGATAATTCTCATTACCTGCTGTCAGGGCTGCTGGCTGAACTAGTTCTGGTGTGCAAAAATGGACCAGCTGAGCACAGCGGGCATGTGAGAGTAGATCTAACAAACAGCAGGTGTGACTGAAGATGTGCCTAAATATGGAGAGAAAAGGACCAGTCACTGCCTGGCCACTTCTTGGATAGAACTACCAAGTGGAGTAGAGGCTAGATTAAAATAGGAACTGCTGGGTGAAAGGTAGCAGGAATCACTGCAGAAAATTATTACTAGATCTGCTCCCCTTGTGGCTGGGCACATTAGAAAGTAGGTAATTAGGGGTCCCTAGAGATGTTTCCAATATTCCTGTCTGTGCTTCTTAGTTTTTTGTCCATTTGACACAATCGTCCTGGAGTCCTCTGGGAAGAGGGACCCTTGCTTGAACAAATGCTTCCATGAGATTGGCCTGAAGGCAAGTCCGTGGAGGCATTTTCTTGATTACTGATTGATGTAAGAGGGCCCAAACCACTGTGATCCTAGAAAGGTAGTGAACTTGAGCCTGGGGAGCCAGGCAGTCAACAGGATTCCTTTGTAATCTCTGCTTCAGTCCCTGTCTCCAGGCTCAGGCCCCACCTCCAAGCTCCTGCTTTAGTCCCTGCTCTGCTTCTCTTAATGATGGACTGGTATCAGGCTGTATAAGCCAAATAAGCTGCTTGCAAGGTGATTATGTCACTAGGGAAGTATGGACTAAGCCGTAAATGAGGCCATGGCTGTATAGGATACTAAGAGGTGGAACATACCTGATGGAGATATGTAATGAGGGAAGGTGTATGTCTTTAAAGTATGTTTACTGCCCCCCATTCCTCCTTCTCCTCCCACCTCCTCTCTCTGTCCCTGCCCCTGTGATTCACCCCTGGCTGCCGCTCAATGAGCATCCATTCTCACTCCATCATCCTCTGTCCAGGAACATCAGAAACAAGTGAACAAAGAACCAAATACATCTTTCTTTCTTTCTTAAGTTCATTTTATCAGATATTTTGTCACAGCTGAGGACCACTACCATACCAAATAGCCTGAAACAATAGCAAACGCCATTCCAACAAATAATATGGAATAATCACACACCAAAGGAAGAACAGGGAGATGGGAACCTTAAATTCACACTCGCTGAACTTCCCCTTACAATCTGAGTTACCACCAGCATGTAGGCAAACTAGTTATTTTGGGGCTTTGTCACATGGCCAGCCAATAATAGAGAGAGAGAGAGAGAGAGAGAGAGAGAGAGAGAGAGAGAGAGAGAGAGAGAGAGAATATAATAAAATCCTCCAGGTTGAAAACTGTTTATACAATTCCATAGAAAACAAGGTACTGTGATGGCATTGCCACAGGGTAAGGATGCTGGGGTCAGGAAATGACAGTTCTCTAACCACATATGTTGCTGAAGGTTGATTTACATCTCACTGGAAAAGGACCTTGCCTTGGAATTATCCCTTCATTCATAAGGGCTAGAGAAATGCATTGTATCTTCGGCAAATTTTATAACCTCCTGAGAGATGAGTATGCAAAGAAATAGGCTTAACATTTAGAATGCACTGGAAAATTCCCCTCTGTGCAGGTGGCAGCAGCATTGAGTAGACAGAAGGTTTTCTACCTGCCTAAGGGCCTCTCTCCACATGCTCTGCTGCCTTATGGGCCCTCTAAAGCCCCTTAGAGACAGGCTAGAGAGATAGACAATGTGAAATTAGAAAGAGTATTGAAGTCGCTCATCAGAAGACCTGGTTAAAGGCCCAGCTAGCCTCTAAGGTACCTGAGCTCTTGGACACATCTCTGGGCTTCCTCAGGCTCTCGGTTGCTTGTCTGTACTTTGCAGTTGCCCTTTCACAATTCTGAGTTGAATCCATGCCAGTTCATTAGGCTGTTGTCCCAAATCTGTGAAATTACTGGAACTGACCTATCAACATTAGGGTCACTTTCTAATTATGCTGATTCACATCCATGTCCTGGCTCACTTTCCTTCATGACTCATCCTTCGTCTGTTGCCTGCACAGTGGCCTGGGGTAGTTGGATCTGCTATCACAGGCTATCACATTGTTTTCTCTCATCTGTGAAGTATTAAGGGCACAGTTTCTAAGATGGCTGCCCCCTTCTCCTCATACCCTACCAGGCAGCTAATGATCCAGTCCCCGTGATCTGAAAGGATTTTTTTCTCATTTTTTATTATTAATAAAGTCTCATTTTTTATCCATGTATCCCCTTGTTCAAATGCCCTTTCCCTCCCGCCCCTATAAGTCACTCTTCTCCCCACCTCAGAAAGGATTTTTATCAGAGTATTATTCTTTATCTTATTTATTTATTTTGGGTTTCTCTGTGTGGTCCTAGCTGTCTTCTGTACCCCTGGAACTTACTCTGTAGACCAGGCTGGCCTTGAATTCAGAGATCCAACTGCCTCTGCTTCCTGAGTGCTGGGATTAAAGGGGTATACCCCCATGCCTGGCTTCAGAGTATTATTTTTAGACTCAAGCAAAAAGAACTAAAGGAGAGAGATTGGATGTCTGATAGACTTTTCTGTGAAGACATGACGGCTTGTGAAAATGAAGACATTCTATACAGCAAAAGGAAAAATGGTAACTCCCGCCTCACTCAAAGTCCAGGAATGCTCTTCTCAGAAACCATAGTGTTGAAAAACAAAACTGCAAGGCTATCATAAGAGGAGGTTCCCAACCCAAACTTCCTGAATGGATTCCCAACCCAGACTTGTATTCTATTCTCAGAACTGTAAAATAAACACACTGAAAAGGATTCAGTGTGTTCTTGACACCTTATGCAATCATGTTCCTTGGACGTTCCCACATAGTTCTTTTGAGTTTTTGCACTCTGGTCTGAGGCAGGAGAATACGTGTTGTAGCACCCTGAGATGCAGGTAGAAACAAACAGCTATCAAAGGTTGTCCAGTGTCTATTTCTCTTCTCAGGTCATTTTACTCAAAAAACCCAATAGTGTAGGGACGTAGTCAAGCCTATGTATAAAGATAGTTCCCCCCAAATGTAAAATAGGATGGAGAAATGGTTCACTATCATTTAAGAATTTGATGGGAAATGCCAGTAAAAAAATGCTTTTGGGGAACACTTTCCAAGACCACACAAGCATTTCTGCTGTGGTCCTAAGTGAAAATGAGGCCTTGAACTTCCTGTGTGATATTCTTGAACATGTGAGGCCAAGGTAGAGAGTAGATGAAGCAGGACAGAATGTTATCATAGATGACTGGAAATCAAGGAGCGTGGGCTTTCTCTTTGATTCTTCATGCTTCAATCAGTTTCCCACTGAAAACTTTCTCTAAAAACAAACAAACAAAACCAAAATACCAATGCTGGTTCATTGGATGACCCCCTCACCGCCAGCCTTATCTGAATTGCTATCTCCTGCTTCTGTACCTCCTCTGCCCCTGCATGCTACAGCCTGTGTAGACAGGTTTAAAGGAAAAGTCCCAAGACTAGTATGCAGGAGCCTTCTGTGTTGATTTCCATTTTGCGGACACAGTAAGAAACTCGGCAACATGGATGGCCACGGTTGAGTCTAGTGCAGCCCTAAGCATTGCCTAAGGTCAAGGGGACCAGATGGACTACCTGTGACTGTGTGGAGGGAAACGCCAGGTGATGTCACATGTTTTCTTAGTACAGACTTTTTTTTTTTTTTTTTGGTCAGGAGAACTCCAAACTCCTCAGAAGACTACAGCCCCTCCCACCCACAAAAATTATTTATTTTACACTGGAGAGAAGGCTTTGAGTTTTTAACTTTAGAGTCATGCCCAGTGTGTGAAAGTTTCTGGAAGTTTGGTTTGTAGGGTAATACTGAGTATGCTTTGCAAGTTTCACAGTGAGAAAGAAACTGCATACAAAGAAACTAGACTGTCCAGAAGGGTGGGCAGATGTGCAGGTCAGGAAGCTACAGGGAACAGAATCTAGAGGTAACTCCCCAAGGATATTTACATTTCTGAACAATGAAATTATTGGTAGCATTAATTTCTTAAGATATCTTTTTGTGTTTTCCAATATTTTCAAAAGAGTTTGCATTGCCTTTATAAGAAAAATATCCATTTTCTTTTTCTATCACCTTTGAAGGAGACATATTTAAAGCTGCATGTATAAGAGACAGGTGGTGGTGATTAAATAATATATATATTCTTTGTGTATTGCATTTGCATTTTCTAACGGCTTCACAATAAAACTAATTCTGATTTCCATCAGGAAAAAAAGCATACATTTGACTATAGACACACTTGAATCTATATTCGAATTTATAAAGCTTCTAGAATGCAGTTGAATCCGCTGCTGGCTCTCTCTTCGTTTCTGGGGGAGGAGGGGAATTGTGTTAATGCTTCTTTGGCTCTGGCTCATCAGGGACCCACATACTTCAAGTCTTCTGCTACCACAATTATTTGCAGAGCATCTGTTTACAATGTAGGTGTTTGCAGGCCCTCATTGACTTATCCATTTGATTAACAGACTTTGAGTGATAAGCTATAAGTGTATTGATAAATGTGCCTGTGTTTGTCCTGGACACACTTGCTTGCTGAGATCATAGACTAGGGAAGCCATAGCAACAGAAGTTCTTAAAATTTAGCTCACATCAAGAATTGCCTGCAGGTTTCCTAAGCCACAGCATGCTGGGCTCTGAGATAAGTGTTCAAAGAAAGGTGTTCAGGGTGCATTGTGAGCACAGTCACACATCTGCTTCAGGTAGTGCAGCAGTGTTGAATGCTTCAGAAGTAGAGATGATGGGCAAGAAGGTGGATGAGTTTTGAGGCAGAATTTTAAAACCATCTATTCAGCCTTTGATAAAAGAAGCTTTAATTACTAGGAGCTCAGGGCCACCACACCACCTCTTTTCCAATCGAGCAACAGTGATATTTTCTGAGACAGAATTTTCCCATTCTATTTTCTCCTCCATCTGCCCCACCCCCACCACACTCCCAAATTTTCTAGGCTTCAAAGCAATCAGAAGAGCTCCACCTTCCAAAATGGGCAGGTACCACTTGAGATCCATGTTAGTTAATGTCCTGGTTTTTTGTTTGTTTGTTTTGTTTTGTTTTTTAAACAAAAATGGTCAAGAAAGGCAGAGGCTGGTTTGGGATCATAGCTTGGAAGTGAATATTTGGCTCTGCTGCTTTGGCATGAGGTGTACCCAACAGCAGTAGCACCACAGTGGCACTCAGCCATTCAACTCATGACAGAAGAAAAGGCATCATATCCTCCAAGAGCCTACTTTAGTCACCAGAAAAATCTCCCAGTAGGCACCACCTCTTAAAAGTTCCAAACCACACCCCCACCAACAGCATCACTCTGGGGAAATATGGGCCTTTTGGAGCATTCCCGATCCTAAGGATAGCAGTTATAGCACCATTAGATTCACAGAATGTGACCTCACTACTGTTGAGTCAGACCTCTGGAATGTAAGGCTTTTAAGAAAGGAGGCATCACTAAAAATATCAGCATAGCTAGTTCCTACAGAGACTCTTTGAACGCTGTGTGCCTGGGTGGGGAAACAACCCACAGCTACTGAAATCTACTGACTTTGCCAGTACAGAGACCCATTAGTGACTGTTGAAAGTGCATTAGTATTATCCATGGCTCACTCCAGGCTTAAGGATCATAAGTTATAAAGGATCATTATGTTGTTATAAAGCGTGCCTGTTTCTTAAAATATCAAGGCAATTATGAGATGCTTTCTAAAATTTTTTTGGTGTATTTATTTATATTTTGAGATGCTTTTATATGAGGTCTCCTGAAGTGCTGGTAGAATTCTCTAGGGGGACTCCAGCTAGATGTAGCCAGACAGAAAGGGCATGCTTTATGGCCTGCATTCATAAACCTTCTCTTTTCTCATTAAATGACAAAAGGATAGATAATGCCCGAAAATACACAGAAATGATCATTTTGTGGCAAGACATATAATCACTCTGTAATTTAATTTTTACATAACTGTGCAGTTTTATTTTGTTTTGGTGGTTCTGGGGACTACAACTAGGACCTTGTGTATGGTAAATGATGTTCTATTACAGGGCTACACCATAGCCTACTGAATCTGTTTTATTTATTGGTAGGGGTTATAATTGCATTATTTAATAAGTCCATGGTAGTGAGGGTTCTATATGTCCTGTAGCCATAATCTCCTCGTCAACAAATGTGCAATAAATTAATATGATAATAAAAATGTCATATATAGCTGATAAAAACAACTAGCATAAAAAAATCCTGGGTTAATTTTATACAGGGAAAATGTAGGTCTTTCTTTGTAATTCTCTCTCTTTCATTTTTGTTTATTGATTATAATTTTTAAGAATAATGATTTATTCAGATCTACAGCTAAGCAATTTCTTTTTATTGTTGAATAATATTCCCTTCTATTTGTATGCTAGAATTTATTCACTTATTCATATATTAATTGACTCCATGTCATTGACTATCTTTTTCTGATAGTCACTTATAAATGAAAATAGTCTCCTAAAGTACTATTTACTTACTAAAAGGTAGAAACTGGTCTTATTTGATATTTAAAAAAATTCTATCAGCACAAAAAAATTAATGAATATATATTGTTAACTTAATTTTAAACCTATTTTATTTGTTCACTCATTTGTTTTCAGGAGTTTGAAATTCAGCTTTGGGTATTGGAAACATTCTACCTCCAACATTTGTCTTCAGTCTTAACTTTAAAAATATTTATATACAGTTGCTGGAAAGATGGCTCAGTGGTTAAGAACACTGTTTTGTCTGTGTTACCTGGTACCTAATGAGGCCAGAAGAGGGTGTCAGATCTCTTGGAACTGAAATCGTGAGTCACTGTGTGGGTCCTGGCAATCTAACATAAATCCTCTGGTAGGGTAGTTGAGCCAACTCTCCAGACCCTCCCTGTATAACTTGTATACATCACTCTCCACTGAGGACTGCTAGGTCCCTGGGAGAGCTGCCTGCAGGTTTGGAGCACTTTACCAGGATTGATTCAGGCACACAAGACAGACATTCCAGGGTTGTGGAGATGGTTTGGTTTAAATTCAGTTCTTAGTTAAAACAGAAAAGTTGGATACAGTGGTACACACCTACAATATAGCTCTAGGAAGGGGGAGACAGCATGATCCCTAGAACTCTCAAATAGTCTAGCCCAATGGTTCTCAACTTTCCTAATGATATGACACTTTAATCTAGTTCCTTGTGTGGTCTTGACTCACATAAAGTTATTATAGTTGCCAATTTATTACTGTAATGTTGCTACTATTATGAACTATAATGTAAATATTTTTAGCCACAGGGGTCATGACCCACAGGTTGAGAATCACTCCCAAGTCAACTAGACAAGTTTTAGGTTCAGTGACTCTCCTTCCCTCCTCAAGTGTAATGGAAGTTGACTTCTGACTTCCATTCACATACATGTACATGAGTGTGTACACATGCACACACACATTTACACACACACACACTCACACACACACATACACACACACACACTCACACACATGGGTGCATGTACAAAAAGAGAGATGACAGATTAAAGATACTACCACTGAGTATTTCTGAGGACAGGAGCTTTGAAATAAGGAGGGCCACAGACATAACTCGCAGAATAAAATTAAAATCCACAAGTGGCAATATTGATAGAAACAAATGAAGTCACATTGTTGCAGACAGCAGTGGTTTGGCAGCTAGAAACTGAGGATGGTGGGATTAGAAATTCTCCTCTGTGTAACATTCACTGTAAGCAGGCAAGCAGGACTGTGGCTGGCGACCACACCAGGAGACATTGTGTCTAATTCACCCCTGCTGTGGTGTTTGACTACCAAGGTGAAGTAGCAGCTTTTCCAGGACATCAGATTGACAGACACCACCTTAAAGGATTAAATTCATATCACCAGATGCAGCACATGTCTTTCAACAAGAGGACCCCCAAAAAAGCATGGCATCACTCCTGTGATATTCTCACCCTGGAGCGTAACAATCCAATCAAAACTCAACCCCCTCACCTCTGACACCAAGTGTTTGATTCAAAGTCTTTGAAATGTCAAGCCCAGAATGCAACATATTAGGCAACTATCTGTCAGGATCAGAATTTGTGTGTCTGGTGTGTGTGTGTGTGTTTATGTGCACATGTATAAATAGGTATGATACATGTGTGTGACAGGGAGACAATTGCGTACATTAAGTATATCCCATAGGTCAAATGCTACAATAGTATTTAATGTTGTTTCTGATTTGGAAAAATTGGATATAGCTGAGGACAAGTCTGGCGCTGATTTCCAGAAGGAAGAAGGATCCAGTATGCAGTTTACAGGCAACTGGATCAGAGGAAGTATGTGTGTGTGTGTGTGGGGGGGGGTGTGGGAAGGTATAAATGAAACACAATGTTGACATTTAGAGACTGAGTAGCATTATAATTTTCAAAACAATGTTTGAAAGTTTTCTGTATCTTTGAAATCAATTCAAAATAAATGGTAGCAATAAGTGAGAAGAGAGAAAAAAAGCCCCCGAAATGAAGATGCATGATTGCATGTTAGCAGAGATGTTCATCATGTTTACATCTGAACTGGGGCTTCCTGCAACTTCAAAACTTCATGTGAAGTCAACCTTCTTTATGTTTTCACTTTATACCTACTCAGCCATAAACATGTGTTTAGCTTTATGACATGCACTTACTTAAATTACCAGCGCATCCCCTAGAGAGTGTGGCCCTTGCTCTGCCTGTGCTTCTGTCCCAGTATCTCATGTCATTACACTGCCATGCATGGCTATGCCCTGCTGGGCTCCACCAGCAGCTGTGCTGGAGCTAAAATAGTTCCCAATGAGATAGTGACTGTCAGACAGCTGTAGCCTCAAGTGACTTGTAATGTCACATGCCTGTCCCCAGGTGCTGAGTGTACCATGTGACACAAGGAATTCTAAAAATGGCTGTGTGGCTGGTACAGAAGCCCTGAGAGCCCCAGGGCTGGAGTGGGGACTTGTGTGTCTGCAATAAGGTGCATTGGATTTGTTTTAAAATATTAGTATCTATTACAGATTGATAGAACACCCCTCTTAATGTTTGCGTGCTTTGGAAAAACCATTTCTTTCCATTTAATTTGGCTCATTTATGTGTGTATGAACTGAAAATTATTTTATTTATTTTGTTTTGTTCTTAAGAGAGAAAAAGAGATAGAATCAGAATATAGAGGCCCAAGCTGGTCTTGAACTTGTGACCCTGCCTCAGCCTTCTAGAACACTGAGTTTGCAGGTATGTGCAACCATACTAGCTTTGGCTATGGTTTTAAAAATAAATTCTCAAAGGATATGTCCCCATGTTGGGCTGAGATAACAGAGCCAGCCAATATGGCACTGGCCTGATTCTGTAATTGAAGATAATGAGTCAGCACTGAGTGGCAATGCGGAGTGAGAGTGTTGTCCTCTGAGTTGAAAGCTTGGGAGGAAGAGATCGGGCTGGCAGTCTCCAACAAAGTTAGTTTCCAGCTTTCCAGTGTCTGTAATGATATTAGAGGGGTGAAGGTCTTTAATTTGGTCTCAGACAGAATAGGACTCAAGACAGGATTCCAGAAGGTGGTTATTTCCATCCCACTTCAGATTCTTATGTAGCCCAGGTTGGCCTCAAACTCACTAGTAGCCAAAGATGACCTTGAGCTCCTGATCCGCTGGACTCCAGATCCTAAAAGCTGAGATTATAGTCCTGTACCGATACTCTTGATTTATGTGCCTCTGAAGCTTAAACTCAGAGTTCATGCTTGCCAGGAAAGCACCCTGCCCTAAGGATTGAGCTACATTCCTAACCTGGAAAGTGCTTTCGTGATACACCAGCAAGCATTTTGAATTTTTTATCAATCAAAATGCACAATTACTGCGTCAGGCTTTTCATGTCCCAAAAGCACTTTCTGTTTCACTTTGGGGGTGGTTTGAAAGAAAATGGCCCCCAAAGGGAGTGACACTCACTGTTAGGAGGTGTGGCCCTGTTGGAGGAAGTGTGCCACTGTGGGGTTGGACTTTGAAGTCTGTTTTGCTCAAGCTTCCCTCAGTGTGACAGTCAGCTGACTTCCTGCTGCCTGCAAGATGTAGCCAGCACCATGTCTGCCTGCACTGTCAAGCTCCCGCTATGAGGATGATGGACTGAACCTCTGAAACTGTAAACCAGCCACCCCAATTAAGTTTTGTTTTGTTTTGAAATAAGAGTTGCCTTGGTCATAGTGTCTTTTCTTTCTTTATTTTTTTAAAAAAAGATTTATTTAATTATGTATACAGAAGAGGGTACCACATGTCATAGATGGTTATGAGCCACCATGTGGTTGCTGGGAATTGAACTCAGGACTCTGGAAAAACAGTCAGTGCTCTTAACCTCTGAGCCAGCTCTCCAGCCCTTTGAGCCACACCCTAATGGAGACAATGCTGTTTTTGAAGAGCTCATGAGTGAATGTCCTAGGTCCTTTTACTTTCCTCCTGACACTATGAGGGATCGATCATTTCTTGAATTTATTCCCAAAGGCTGGCACCACTCTATGCTGGAACATATTCTTGATCCCCCATTGGGATCAAGTCAGGCTGCAAGGTTATATGAACCTACTTCTTGAGTAACTGCTATGACTCAGGCAATGTAAGGGCCACTTCTGTGTTACAAAGCCTGCATTTGGAAACAGCCCAACAGACTTTCTGATATTTACAAAACATTTTAGGAAATGAGACAAAAACCTTTGAAATGGAACCTTGGGAATTTCAAAAATTCTCTCCAATTATTGAGAAGGAAATATGTGACAGTAAAAATTTGTTATTTTTGTCAAAACAAAATAATGAATGCAATACTGTCTAGTCTTTATTTACCCTCATAAAGTGAATGTAAACAATGATGTGAAATTAAATGGTAAAACCTAACAAGGTTATAAGTAGATTTGCAGTCTTCAGATTGACCTAAATGTGTCTCTGCCATATGTATCACCATGACCTCAATGTTAACAGGATTCCATCATCCTCTGGTAATAGAAATAGCTGGCAAATATAGCCAGTTAAGGCAGTTTCAATGCTTTAAGTCACTAAGTCTTTGGAGTAAGCATATACTGGGTTCTACTACATCCATCTGGCAGGTGAAGGGATGGGTGTGAAGAATCAGAAGCTCCCACCCCCAGTGTGTGGCTGAGAACAGCAGCACACATGACCAAATCCTGAATGCTGGCTGCAGAGTCCAGGTCTGTTTGCTGTGTTTGAGCTTCTTATGAACAAAGTTTAAGACCCAACTCATCTGTCCCCTGTTATAACTTTTTGGGCAGTCACCCTCACATCTCATGTATTGATGGTCAGTGAATGGTTATATACCAGCATCAAAGGAGTGGGTTTGAAGTACACTGTAATTTTTTTTCCATCGCCAAATTCAAGTTCCCAAGCTGAGAAGAGAAACACACTAGCACTACATCACACAGTATTTTTCTCACACAAGCCCAATAAATGGCGCACACTCAAGAGTATGGAAATAGCTAAGTAAGAGCTAGGAAATGACAAGACCTTTAATTTAAATATAATTCCATTAGTTACATGTTATGTTAATGTAATTGCTATAATTTTCTTTTAACTAAAAACTTTAAATTTCTGGGAATTTAACAATTGGTCTCAAGATACCATTCTCTCAGGTAATTCATTTTTTCTGGATTTTTTTTTTTTTAAAAAACTTAAAATTCAATCTCGGGTGAAACAGAAGCCTTGAACAACAGTTTCAATGGCGTCTATCTAATACTGAGCCTTCTCATTAGCGAACTTCTAGGGTGACAAAACTGTTCACCCAAGGGGACGTCAGGGCTGACCTCTGTTATGTAGAACGCTCTGCCACCTGGTGGCTGTCTCTGGCAACTGTTCCAGCTCTCTGCCACTCTCCTATTCAAGCTTTTGAACTGTGGGGCTTTTCCTGGAATCCGAACAGTTTGGGCTATTAATTAGGTTTGCAAGGGATAATCGGACTCTTTCATCCCAAATACTAAAGTTTTTAAAAGAAATTCCGACGCTTGGGGGCAGAGGGCGCTTGAGTGTAGCAGGAGCAGTTTTCTTCCTTGCCCCTACTGTGAGTGGCACTAAAGTTTCTCAGGGTGGAAAAACACCATCTCCAGGCTTAGCTCAGAAATGTCAATCAGAGTCTGCAGTGTCTTAGCGAAGCTCATCTTTCTTCATTTAAGAGGTTTACAGGCTGGTCAGGAGTCGGGGTTTGAACACTCCACCCTGAGATTTCCTGGTTCCCCAAGCTGTATGAAGCCACAAGCCCATAGTCCATCCTTCAATCCTGCTGTCCAGACCTATTTTTAAGACAATGAAAACACACATCTATACTGTCAGATGGAAATGATCAGGGTGTCCCAATTGCTTGTGATCTGTATCACGGATCCCGTCTTCAGTGCGTTTAAATGCAATCCTCTCTCAGAGGGTGGCTGCCAACCACTCTCCCATGCTCATACCTGTGCCTGCTGCTTGGTATCCATTCATACCACAGGCATCTGTCGAGCTCATTGGTGACCTGGTTCCTTGGCCTGGTGGGATAGACAGAAGATGAAGAAGTCAGGGCTTGCATTGGAAAGGCTTGGTGTGGTACCCACAGAGGGTCGGGAATGCTTCTAATGCTTTATCGACTGAGCTATCCTGGCAGGGAAGGAAACACATTTGGAAGCATCTGATGAAATGGGATTCTGTGGGTGCTACTGATGAGATTAACTGGTTCTAAGCAGAAGAGTTGTCCAGGCTTTGTGAAGTCCATTAGCTGATCTCAAAGCACGTGGAGAATTTGCTCAGAAGGAAACAATAGGAGAAACAGAGGAAAGGTGACATCACACAGGATTTTGCAGAACCTGGAACGCACATGGCTAGAAGTTCCTGAAGCAGCTGTAAAGAAAAATGACACCAGAAATCAGCATACGGCCAGATCTTAGATTCCATTACCATGGCAAGAAGTATAGACTTCATCCATTTAGAAATAAAGGAATAGCTCTTTAAGCAAAGAAGGCAGAGGGCCAGGTCTGTGTGAAGTTGTTCATCCAGCTTTGTGAGGCTTCTGGGCCAAACTTGGGTAACTTTCTCTTATGGATGCCAAACTACTAAGCTTCTCACACAATAGTGATGAAGACACAGGCATTTAAGAAAAGATATACAACTACAGAAGCCAGTTCCACAGTGCTCTGTCATTCATTAAAAGGGAGAGAAAAGTAACCCAAGATAAGGAAATAAAACCATTAGAAAAAAATCAATCCCAAAAGCCTAATAAGTAAGTGCAAGAGGGGAAAGGAGGGGAGAACAGGAGGAGGAGGAGGAGGAAGAGGAGGAAGGAGACTGGTGGTAGATTTGAGGAAGCCAGAATAAGGTCTGTAGGGGTGAGCAGGGTCAAAGGACAGCCCAGATGACAGATGATCTTCCTTAAATGAGGTCAGCAGGAACAGGAAGACGAGATCTGTGGAAAGAAAACTGATGAGGCTCATTGATGTCACTTGGGAAAAAAGAGAATTAAAAATGATTCAAAGAGCTTTGCTATTCTTGATCTCAGCCAAAATGCCAAGATAGCAAAGAGTATTCCCCAAAAGTGATTTAGCAAAACATCACAAAAGGCGTCAATGTTCTAGTCACTGATCCAGTACATCTACTCCTGGACATGCTCAAAAGAGCAATCCCATTAAAGTGTAAAGTTTGTGTATAGTATGTGTACTACAGTATTGAACTATAGAAAATGAACTGTGAACCAATATGCTTTGCTTGTACCTGAAAGAATTAATAAGTAAAACATCATGCTTGCCAGGAATATTTAATGACATAGCTAACCACTTTTTATAGGTGTCATTTTGTTAAATTAAAAAGAGAGATGGCATGATTCACAGTGTATCATTCCAGTTTTATACAAAAACCTCCAAGTGCATACATAGAAATTAGTACAATAAATATAAATTACTAACTGTAGCTCTTTCCAAATGGTAATGTTATGCATTTATTATCCTTTAGGCTTTATCAAGCACTCTAATAATTTTATATAATTAATTGATGTTATTCTAATAGAAAGAAATAAACGCAATAAAAGATAAAAGGGAAATAACAGTACTTTGGCTTAAGTTACAGAAATTCTTGTTAAAAGTTTTCATTTAAATATAGTTTATTATAAAGATGTAAATGATAATGTTTTATCAGGAAGTATAAAGCAGGATTAATGAAAATGAGATTATACCTCTTTTAATTACAAGGTCTGAAATATTAGTGCTGATTCAATTATCAATTCTATTAGATTTCTGGCAGAGCATGATGGAATACCAGGATCAGTTCTATTTAAGTAGTTTTTAATAACACTATGTAATGGACTCTCATAGTAGACCTACAAAGAAATTGAGTGCATCAGAGTATTGCTTTTTGAACTAAATTACTTAGCCAGGTTTATAATAGGAGAGCCTTTGTGAAATTCATATTAATATGCACTATGTCATTTTAATGAAGTTACACAATCGTGCATGTCTCTCTTTGTTTTAGTACTACTTACAGAATCTTAGGACATACAACAAAAACTGAGTGAAAATGTCTATGGACAGAAGATACAATTAATGTGCCTCACATAGGGAGATTCTCCAAATTAGATCCAGAAATAGAAGCAGTATTTCCAAGAAGAGCATTTATTTCTTAAGCTATTGTGTGCTTCAGCGATGTGTGTGTGTTGTTCATATGAATTTTTGCTTTGGTCTTTCTCTGCAACAATTCCAGGTCACTTGGGGTAGGAAAGAGTCTAGAAGCCTGTATAATCATTGTGAAATAAGCAACTGTGCCCTGCTTGGTGCATGTGGTCCAGGAGACACTTTAGAAAGATGGATTGTTGCCTAGTGCCTTCCGCATCTTGCTAAATAGAGTCAAGAGTGCTTCGTTATCAACTTATCCTTTTGGGAAGAACCAACAGTCTTGGGGTTCCAAATGGGTAGTTCCCAAACCAAGATGTATTCATTAGGTCAGTCAGAGTTCACATGGACTGCTTGTCACCTGTTTTACAAGACCTCCATTTATTGAGCCTTGACTTCCTAGTGTCCTGTTTCTTCCCACCCCCAGCAGAGACAGGGGTCTGCTCCTTTCCATGTAACCTTTGTCCCCCTTTATTCCTTTCTCGCCCCAGCCTACTAACTCATTGTCTTGGACCATGAAACCTTCTGGCCAACAAGCAAAAGTTAATATTTAATATTGTTGTCCAGCTGAGACATTATTCTATAAAAAGAAAAAGAAAAAAAGGAATGTAAAATAAAACAGGCAGAAAACCAAAACAAACAAAAAAGTCAGGTATAAATTAGAAAAGGAAGTACCAATGTGTTCATAGTGAGTACTAAAAATAACTTATTATTATTGTATTATTATTATCATTATTATTATTATTATTTTGGTCTTTTAAGACTTGGTTTCTTTGTATAACTACCCAGGCTGTCCTGGAACTATTAGACAGAACCTTCTCTCTGTCTCACCCAGCCCCCCCCCCACAGTCCTCACGCCACTTATAATCACTCAGAGGCTCAATATAAGTTACAAACAGTTTGGTCTGTGGTTCAGTCCTATTGCTAACTAGCTCTTTTGTCTTAAATTAATCCATTTGTATCACTTTATGTATCACCATGTGTCTCATGGTTTTACCAGTGTTCCATTACGTCTTGCCCTCCCCAGTGGCCCTCAGCATCTCCCTGACTCCATCTTTCTTCTTCCTGTATCTCTTAGATTTCCTGCTTGGTTTACATTCTACCTTGCTATGGGCCAAAGTAGTCTTTTCAATTAACCAATGGCAGCAACACATAATCACAGCATACAGAAAAACCATCCCACAGCAGAAATTCTCTCTGTAAAACAATTGAAGTCACAGAGATCTGTTGTAGTATGTTTTCCCCGGCCCGTTTTGGGTCCGGAGGTTTGTACCTGGCACACATGCAGTGCTGGCGGTTTGGAACCTGGTCTGCGCGCCCACGGCTTTTGTCCCCCAAAGAAAATGAAATCACATGCTTATATACTTTAACACTGTTTGGCCCATGTCTTAAGCACATTACTAGCTAGCTCTTTCATCTTAAATCAACCCATTTTCATGAATCTACCCACCACGTGGCTTGCAGCCTGTGGCTCACCTGAATTCCTACATGCTTCTTCTTTGGGGGACTGATCCAGACTGGCTAACTCCACCCTTCTTCCAACCTGCTTGTGCTCTGATTCTCTACCCACTTCTGCGGTGGCCTGCAGGGGCCCAAACAGTTCTTTATTTACATCATACAGAAAACATTCTACCACAGAGATCCACCTGCCTCTACCTTTCAAATGCTGAGATTAAAGGCATGTGCCACTACTGCCTGGCAACAATTTTAAACTTAATATATATTCATAATCTTTCTTGACACCAAGTCCTGACAGGTCATCTCCTCTTTCCTACCTACTCAATTTTAAGTTCTTTTTCAAAAAAAGGGAAAAACCATCCCCAAAGCAAGAAAACAAAATACAATAACACCTTAAAAGTACACATACACAAACACACACAGACACAGACACACACACATACACCTGTAGAGTCCATTATTTGTTGGCCAACTACTCCTGAACCTGAAACCTTCCCAGCCTCATATACCCATGTGTTGACTGATATACCCAGTGTTACTCCATTGACATTGAAACTGATTTTTTTCCTTCCAGCAGGTAGAAACAACAATTCACTTGTTAATCTTTACCTTAGTGGCTAAGTTTTCATCCATTCATTCATTAAACAAAAGAATAAAACAAAATGTAAGATAAAAAAAAAACTATAACACTCAAGTTGGACAAGACAAACCAGAAGTAGGAAAAGAGCCTAAGAGAAGGCACAAGAATCAGAAACCCACTTGTTCACACACTCTGGATCCCACAAAACCACTAAATTGGAAGCCATTGTATAAATCCAGAAGACCTGTGTAAGCCTGTGCAGGCCCTATGCATACTGCTTCAGTCTTTGTGTGTCCATAGGAGCTTTTCTCAGTTGAGTTAGAGAGCCCTGTTCTCTTGGTGACCTCCATCCGCTCTGGGGGTTACATACTTTTCTCTTTTGGGAGAAATTTGATGGAGACATCCCATTTAGTGCAGAAGACTAGAACAAAGGAGACTGGGGCCTCAGACTTGTTTGAAAAGGCTCTGAGCTCTGGACTTCTGATATCATCAGTGATCAAGTGCAAGACCCTGGTTTCCAAATCACCATGAGAAGAAAAAGCAAACAGGTACAGCCTAATTCCACCTAGGAGGGATCCACTGTCCCGACTTAGGCAGCTGATACTTCCAATTTATAACAGGGATGATTCCAGTTCAGTGCACAAATATTCAGTTTATGACAATCCAGGCTTTGGTCTATCCTTCCAAACAAATTAAAACACTTGGGATTTCTCTCATTTATATGAATTTCTGAGCTTATTTCTATAAAAAGAAGTTGAAAGAATGAATGTGGAAATATACTTTATTCTCATTTTAACTGCAGATGCATGAACTTAGCACCATGTCCTCATTCTGTTAGATGATATACTAATATACTCCCAATGACATTTACCCTTCATATTTATGCTGCTTTGATTAAAATTATATGCTAATATAATAACTAATACAAAAACATTTAACATTTATGGGCTACATATACTATTAGGAGTTAAAATATTAAAAATCTCTTTGTATATACAGATTTTTATAACCAAGAAACATGAAGTATAACTAAAAAAAGACATGTTAAAGAGACTTGTTATATTAAAGGACAACATTTTTGTAGAAATGATATCTATGAAGAACAGAGTGGAATATGTTAGAAATTATTGCTGGCTGGTAAAAAGGAGTCAACAAAACAATACTCTAAACCTCATCAGGAGAGATTCTCAGGACCCTGGGTAGCCATGTTTCTTGGAGGAAAAGGAACCTATCACAAAGTGAGCTTCTGACTTGTATAGGA
>PVIH01005522.1:0-51452 GCA_004025045.1 Sigmodon hispidus
CCAGGATACAGGCGCTGAGGCCCGCCGAGCCCTCCTCACCTCTGGTCAGGGTTCGAATCTGCCCCTCATAGACCCCTGCAGTTGGTTTGCTCAGTTCACTCAGTTCAGGGTCGCAGTAGGGCTCTTAGTAGATTCCCTGAGCAGCAGGGGCTGCGGGTGTGGCCAGGTGCAGAGTTCAGCTGCCCCTGCTCCAGAGTGCCCTGGGACGCCGCAGAGTGTACCAATATTTTCTATGTGGTAAAATTATTCTTCTCAACCTTTATGTTTAATTACAATATAAGTTGAAGTCCCAGTTAAATTATAAATTAAAGCTGGCTTTGGAGTTGGAGTGTGGTTTTCTCCTTCTCTAAACCCAAGCACACTTGTTAAAGGAAAATGCAAAATCTCTGTATCATATCAGAAGAACCACCTGATATGGGACAGAAGAATGACTAAAAAGAAGGGACAGCTCTATTGTTACTAATCCTATTCTGAACAAAAATGTATGCATTTAGCTTTCTGAACATTGTATTGGATTTTAGTCTCATCAGTTTTCTGCAGTGATCCATGACAATGCCTAATTGTGAACTGGAAGTATCCAAAAGGAAGATGGGGCCCCACAACAAGGATATCACATGGACTATGACAAAGCCACCAGGCTGACAAATACCAACCAAAGATCAGATTGGGACTACAAACTGTTTAGGACATTTTTGAGGTGGCTAGCTGAGATGAACTAGCCCCACAGACTCCTCTCTAGCCAGGACCTGAGACAAGCAGTTCACTTCCCTGTTATGCAGAGACTGATAACAAATAATACAGCTATATATTTCAGGACTTGATAATCAATAACACTTTTATTTTCAGGATCCCCTAAATCTGCTACCCCTACCCCCAGACAGCAGGAAGTAAATTTAAGAACATGATGCTCACATTCCCAAGAGGTAAGGTAGGTGGTTTTTGTATTTTCAATGGGTTATGGATGATTGTTGTTGGTTAGGGCAATTGGTTAAAAATTGTTATTGATTATGGTTAGAAAAAGGCTAAACAAAAGATATTAGACTTAGAGTTCTTATATAAAAAAGAAGAAAAGAGATACAGATATAATAGGACATATGGGTAGATTATTGAATCTACTTTAAAATAAGAAATTACTAGCTTTAAATATTTTACATTGGATTTGATTTTTGTATATTGTATACAAATTGTGTATAGTGATATAAGGTTGGGATTAATTTTGTCACTGTACATATATTTCTGTTTATTCAAGGTATTATACAAAATAATACAAATTGCTAGTTCAGGAAAGTTATTATTACCAACTAATTAAGATATAAATAAATGCAAGTTAGTAGTTAGACATTATAATCAACCTTACAGTCATATTGGACATGTTTTCAAGATCAGATATATTTTAGTTGGACACGTTTTCTTCAAGCACTTCAGAGATGCATAGAATATGGCCTTTAAGAAATTACAAAAACATAGTTTATTATTTTGACAATGGAACATCTGCTCCTGGCAGTACCAATCCACTCCAGAGAAGATTATGCACATCAAGAAAACTCCTCCATATGAATTGACCTTCTTTGTGACAAAAGTTAGCCACTGGGCAAGAAAGTATTCTGACCTTGACTACTGACAATATGATATTCAAAACAGAAAAGAAGGAGAAATACACAAAGGAATTGCTGGACCTTGCCACAACAAGGTAGAAAGGACTTTGGGAAAATCTTACTGCCCAGAGAAGTCTGTCAGACATGCTAGGCCTGTAGGCCCAAGATGGATGCTTCAACAACACAGAAGAACTTTGGGTGACTGTCCAGGCAACCAGCTGTTTTATTTCTTACATTTTTGGAAGTTGCTGTTTGCTTAATATTATTTCCTTCTTGGATCTCTGAGGAATTTGAAGATGAGATAGTTATCTAGTGACAGTTTTAGAAAAGAAATTCACATAAAAGTTAAAGTAAGTTTAAGAGACATTGAAATATATTTTTTAGTTAGTAATACAAGTTAGATACAAAGTGGATTAGGTACAATCCTTTGGACTCTCCACAATAGGAAAAATATGGAATACTTTCTTCAAATTTGTCAATTGTTAATGAACTGGACATTCCTCATGCAATTATTATTTGTATACTATTGTATGTAATTATTGTTCCTATATTTTTTCCTATGTTTGCTATAACTTTCTTTTTTAATTTTGACACAAAACGGAATATGTGGATATTTGTAGATATTTAATAAATCCTGGGATATATATAGAGACCATACAGTCAAATCCTAGGCAGATAGCTCAGGAAATCCTTGATCCTTTAGTACAAGGATAAATAACTAAATCAATCTTTAATCCCTTTAATCCCAGCACAAGGAAAGCTGGGAGTGGTGACCTATACCTTTAATCCCATGACTCCAGAGAAAGATCTTCTTCTGTTTCTATGAGTTCAAGGCTACATACCTTTAATCCTAACCTGGATGGGATAGGGTATATAAGAGCTTGTAGAAACCAGGCAGAAGGAGAAGCAACTGGCAGAAATGACCAGTAGAAGCTGGCCAAGAGTGAGGCTGAGGAAGTTGCAAGACAGCTAGGTGACAATTGACTGTGGTGCTTCCTCTCTCTGATATTTCAGCCTTCCCCCAGTATTTGGCTCTGAGTCTTCTTTTCTTGCAACTCAAATTCATGCTACTACAGTTATGAGCCACCATGTGGTTGCTGGGAACTGAACTCAGGACCTCTGGAAGAACAGTTAGTGCTCTTAACCTCTGAGCCAGCTCTCCAGCCCAGGTAATTTTCTTTTGCTCTTTGCTTGTTTATTTAGAGACAAGATCTCCATTATAACACAAGGTAGCATTGAAACTGTAGCCTTCTTGTGTTACCCTCCCAGCTTCTGAGGTTGCAAGTGTGTACCACCATCTCTGGCCTATTTTTTATCAAAAAAAAAAAAAGTTCTCTGTCCCAATGACTTAGATTGCTGTCTATATAAATTTTTATGATAGCAATGAAGTAAAGATTAAAGTAACACATAAAACTCCTGTGAGGTGCATCTGTGTATTCACACATATTCTTAGACACGAAGGCTTTTTGTAATTTTTTTCTTTATAAAGAAAAAGTCATTACAGTTTAAAATGAACTAATTTTTTTTTCTTGAAAGTTATTTTCTATCTTGGATTTCTCAGTTAATTGCATACATTTTCTTTAGATTAATGTCCTTCTATTAAAAAAATGAAGTGAAAGAACACTCTAATGTATAGTTTTGGAGATTGTAAACTATGGCATTATACCCTTCTAAGCAACAACACTGAATTAGATAAACTATGTGAAGTGTGTAGACTAAATTCTTACATGAGATATGTGTTAAAAAAAACCCAAAATTTATTATATACAGTTAATATTTGTAGATACCCTGTCTGTGCCAGTCTACTTTTATATGCTCAGAAGGCATCATAAACAAAGGTGATGATTCTTGCCTCCATTTGCCAAAATTCTAAACTAAAGCAAACAGTTTACAACCAGATAATTGAGTACAGAATGAGGGATGAAGGACATAGCCATGAAAAGCCTCACTATACGTAGACAAGGAAAACCCTAAGATGGTCTATGGACATATCATGGAGCAATAGGTTTCTGAGAAAAGAGTCAGCCATGAACTTATTTTTTCATTACTCTTCAGACATATTTGGGGACTTAGAGGGCATTAGTGCTAAGGTGAGATACATGGCATGCAGAAGTATAAGAAGGATGTGAGGCTGGAGCAGAGACAGGAAGGGAAAAGAAGTTATGGATATAAGCATATGGGGTTGATTTGTGGCAGGTCAATCATTTAGGGACAAGGAGAACACTGGAAAGCATTTAATTCTCTCTCAAGCAAAATCTTGGAGGCACTGAATAGTGTTGAGCAAAGTGACTTAATTTAAATCAAGAAGTAATCTATCAATATGTTTCTATGTTGAACAGTATGTAAGGGTGTGTGTGTGTGTGTGTGTGTGTGTGTGTGTGTGTGTGTGTGTGTGTACAGAGGCAAGAAGACCAGTTAGTTTTTATAGTGATGCAAGTGATAGGTGATGTAAGAATTTTGTTTTGTTATGGGAATCTTTAATTTTCTTTTAGGGGAGTGGAAAAAACAAACAAAAAAATGTATGAACAGTAATGAGTCTTTAGAGAAAGATTGATTAGTTGTGATGGCTGAGTGTAATGAATTTGAGTTTTTCTGGGAGGGAGAATCATTTTAAAAGTGGTCCCTTTCAGCTTTGCTTGGATGGTGAATCACACAGTACATTTTACCATGCCTTGGTGCTGCTGTTTCCAAGTTAGAAAACACAAAAATAAATAAGAGAATAAGCAATTTCTCAAATTTCCCATTAATTTTAGTGTGGTAGGTAAAACAGATACGGATTTTACAAAAAAGAAGATGTATTAGTTTCCCTACTCCTGGTACCAATTTCTGTATTACTTTTCTGTTGCTCTGATAAGATATAATAATACATGACTTTAAAATGGTGTCTTATTATGACTTCTGGATCCTAAAGGATAAAGTCAATCACAGCTGGGAAAGTATGGCAATAGGAACAGGAAGCTAGCTGGTCATAGTTTTACCCCAACACAGGAAGTAGAGAGGGAGAGACACACACACACACAAAAAAAAATGAAGCTAGAAAAGCTCAAAGCCTTCTCCCAATAATATACTTCCTCTACTGAGGTTCCTGCTCCTAAAGTTTTCATAACTTCCCCTAAAAGCCAACTAGGACCAAGTATTCCCATATAAGAGCCTTTGGGATAATTTCTCATTCAAACTATCACAGGAAACAAACTGAGACTTGAATATTTTACTCATGGATACACAGCTATTAAGGGTGACCTGGTTTGAATAGTAATACTTTGACTCCAGAACCTTATAAATTTCTACCAATCCTTGAAAATAGTTAAATGCAAATAATTAAAAACTGCTTAGAGTGTTGCCTCCTTTATTTTGCAAATAAAGATCAAGAGAAGAAAACAGTATCATAGACCTCTGTATGTCTCTTCTATTTATAAAGAAAGATGGATTTCTTCAAGAGGGAGAAGGGTCCCAACAGCCTCGCTGAGAGTTAGAGCCCATAAGTCTTTAGGTCCCCAAGTCAGAGTTCTGGGCGGCATCTGGAGGATAAATGGAATGCCTCCTGTAATTAAGTGTGATATTAGCAGTCCCAGGATGGGCATCTTCATTAATCACACGTATAGACTAAGCCCCTATCCAAATACTAAAACAGCTCATGTAGAACTTTTTTATTTTATTTAGTTAGCATTGTATGCCAGATAGTTTTTAAGGTGCTAAGTATGAAAATATAATCACATTAGTAACCTCTCTCCAGATCTTTCAGAGTATATTTTCTCATGTATATTTTTAATAAAATTTTTCAAAGAGGTATGATTTCATGAGTTTACTTTTTTTCCCTGTCTCATTCATTATGGCAAAGAACAGGTATGAGGATTTTCTGGGTTTTTTAATTTTTATTTGTTTGCTAGTAACACACTTCCTAATATCCTTCGTTAGATATGTGACTAAGTGGGGACTGTACCTAAAGCACATAAGTATGACTACTTTTTCTGGCAAAGAACAATAGGATTCAGGATGCTTAACTTAATCACTGTCAATCACTGCCCAGATCCCGGTGATTCATTTCTGAACTTCTGAACTTCTCAATGCCTACTGTCATCAATAACACTTGAAAGCAATGGCATCTGTAATGCAAAAGCCATAGAGACACATTTAACATACCCAGAAGAGTTAATGAAAATATACTATCACAGAATCCAAAAATTAAAATGCTCAAAGATTTGTGTGAGGAGTTGAATTCATCTATAAAGTAATTTCTTTTTATTTTCATTTACTGTCCCTGAAGTTTGTCACAATTATAGGAGTCTCTCTAGGTCAGGAGCCTTGGTAGTAACTTATTATTTGATTCAGCTTCAGATTCATTCATAAGGTATCAACATGTTCTAAGAACTTCTGCCCTCAAATCATGCTTTACATGAAAGGAAGCTTAAAATTTCCATGTTTTACTTCTTTTCTGCATCCAACTTTCTATCTGCAATTGGCAGGATAATAAAAATATGCTGAAATCACATGAAATAAGACATCTTGTCTTGCCACAGGCTGCCTGCAGCAGATGAATCACTTGTCCCTCAGTTTCATTAGTGACTATCATCCCAGTGTCCAACAGATTTCCAGACTTACAGGTTACAATAAGAAAGATTAAGCTGGCATTGGGCAAAATATTGTTGTTGTTACACTGAAGGTTGTTTAACTAGTTGGCTCATCATTAAAAGTACACATGTGCCTATAACAAGCAACAGAAAAATCTATATAATCTCTCTTCGCTTCTCTCTTTTTGAGATAGAAACACAAGTACTAATATTTTCTTATTTTTCACAATTGAATAACTTCAAGTCTCTCTAATAATAAAATGGAAAACCAATAACTTGATTAGAATTATCTATAAATACCCTACTGTAAGACTGGAAGAAAATGTCTTGCTATCTTTAAAGTACACTATATTTATATATTTGTTTTTGTCTATGAGTATAATAGGAACTTTCTTTGCCTAACCCCTTTCCCAGAACTAGGCTTCTGGGAGTTTAGTGAACATTCCAGTTTCCAGTTGGACCATATCAGTGATGACAATCACAAACTCTTCATTTTCAGTTGTGGGAAAGGGCTTCAGAAGTTATGCTTGATTCTAAGCAGAACATCCCATGCCATCCCCTTTCAAATTACCAGTATAAATACAAAATAAAGAAAAAAAAATAAAAAAAAAAACAAATTACCAGTATTAGCTATCAACATGTCAATGAGAATTTTTCTTCTAATCTATTTTTAGTCTCCCTAAGTGTTAAATGAAAATATTGTCCTAAGTTTGAAGAATACTTAGCCACTCAAAATGAAAGCTATATTTTATTTTGACTCTATGCACATCCAGTGTTCTTGTAGAACCAGCTTAAAAAATAAAACACTAAATATCCTCTTTCTACTAAGAGCAATTATGCATGTACTCTCAACTAAAATGAGAATGTTTCTGACACCTGTGCCTGCTGTTGGGACTCTCTTACTGCAGTTGAGTTGCTTTGCCCAACTTCAATATGATGGCTTTTACTTTATCTTACTATATTTTATTTTGTCATGTTTGGTCATTATCTCTTAGAAGCCTGTTCTTTTCTAACGATAGACAGAAATGGAGCAGATTTGGAGGGGAGGGCAGTGGGAAGTAAATGGGAGAAATAGAGAGAGGGGAAACTGTAATTGGGGTATATGAAAATAGAATCTGTTTTCAATAAAAGTGGGGAAAAAATGACACAAAGCCAAGAAACACTACTAAAGGTACTGGGGATGCAGCTTAGTGTGGAGTGCTTACCCAGCACATCCAAAGCCCTAGAATCCATTATCACCCATTTGCACCTCTATCACTTATAGAAGAATGTCTCATGGACAGGAAAATGATAATACTGAATAGCTATTAGTATAGTACTAGAATATTAACTTGTATTAAATAAATATGCATTTTAAAATAAAGGATAATATTTTTATTAAGAAAAAAAACTTATTAATGAGATCTTGGGAACCTTGTACCAGGCACATAAACCACATGGCTCCAGACGTCTAGTAAGAGACTCCTTCTGTTTCTTTGTGTTACAACCTCTGAGCATTTGTGTGGAGAAGAGATAAGGAGCTGTAGTGTGGGGATAGTAGGATATAAGTTCAATGATGGGGAAATAAAAATGAGAATTGAGGTTAACAGGAAGGGGGAAGTGAGGGCACTACAGAGGAAGAGGGAGCAAAGAGAGATTAATAACACAAAGAATGTTTTAAAAATCCCTAAGGAAATATTATTTTATGTTTACTTAAAATTCATAATACATTATGTATATATGTAATGCATTGTGTGTGTATGTGTGTGTGTGATTGATTTTAGTGAAGCTATATATTACTTACAGAAATAATGATCCCCCAAGACCCATACACTATTCAACAAAACCCTCAGTTCCAAGCATGGGAAATTTCCCTTATAGTTGTAGGTCAAGGTAATCTAAGAGACTCCCAATATAATATGGTCTATTATCTTCGCCTTTACTTGCCTCCAAGAATGTGAAGGTAATGAAGACACCAAATACTTTAGACATGAGATTTGGAGAAATTGGGAGGTAACTAACCTACAAGCCTCTCACTAAGATCTAGTTCTGATATATTTGCCCATCAATCAATACTCTAACCTAGCTGTATGTATACATACATATGTAACAATAATTTTAAAAAGGATGTCATGAATCTGACAGGAAGTGGGAGGCATGGTGTTTTGGATGAGAATGGTCTGGGACTCTTTGGGAAGGATTAAGATGTGTGGCCTTATTAAAGGGTGTTACTGAAGTGAGCTTTTAGGTTTCAAAAGCTTATGTCATTCCTGTTTATTTTAAAGCATTTGTGTTTATCTATACTGTTATATCCAGACACCTCACATGAAAATTAACAGAGATTGGAAGGAAGACAGACTGCAAAAATATCAAATTTCCAGAATTATAATTTTCTCTTCATTGAAACATATTACTAAGACACAGAGTGTACTCAAGCATAGCAAGTTGAAGTATAGACGGGCTCACGGACAATAATGTGGTTTAGAGCATATTAATAGGACTCTATTGTGAGCTTCTTCATAGCAGAAGACACAGGTGCCTGAGAAAACTGAAAATCTAACTGTGGACATCATAAAATAAATTTCGATGACACTTCCTTCCAGTGAGTTTTTTTTAAAGGGAAATTTTCATATTGTGTCATGATTCAGCCATATACACTCCACATATAGAATAAACTAATGAACAGGTACATTAAATTAAATGCCATAATATATATATATACATAGATGGATAAAAGCATACAAAAATACGTACTCATACAAAGAGATAAATATACATACAAGCACCTAGACACAAACATACTCTCACACACAAATATATACAAATGAATACACAATTCATACATAGACACACACATATACAATTCTAATCAGATAGAGATAAAACATTCAAAAAAGGCAGCCAATTTATTATATTAATGAAAATCTTCCAAGCATTAGTTAATGGAGATTATGTCTATTTTAAAATCAAAGATTTGATTCTATTACAAAATTATTGGCTTAAAAGCTACAGAAATTCACAATTACACACATTTTCATTTAATTCTCTTCTAACCTCACAAAAATCAGAACATGTAGAGGCAGATCGCAATAAAACACATTTCAATTTCTAGACTAATGGTTTTATTAGCTTATAAATTCTTGAAGGACAGGTTTGAATCATGCATATGTCATTCCTATTTAACTTTCTCTTTGTCTTCTCTCTGTGAGTAAGAATACAAACTCCAAGGTTACAAATTAATTGCTTTCTTTTATACATTGTCTTGGTCGTGATGTTTTGTCAAAGCAACTACAAAATTCACAAAACAGGGGTGTGAGAGGAATGTTTGGGCAAGAGGAAGTAATTGAAACAATATATATCTGCACAAAATTCTTTTAAAAATTAAAACTTTAAAATAAAAACATACTCATGAGTAAGCTGACAGCCATTGTCCTAAATAGATTAGGATGCCAAGAATTGATTAACTAACTGGTTTGGGAGTATCATCCAAACTTCCAGAGTGGGAAGGGAACTTGGTGAAAAGCAAGGTCTATAAATATCCTGAGGGAGATGCATCAGTAGACTACACAAGCCTGAGGAACCCTGGAGGACAAAAAAACACAATGCTGAATTATCCACATAAAAAGGTTAAGCAGACTTCAAACCATGTCCAGAGCAAACTCAGAGGTGAGGGAACTTACCTCCTTGGCTGCCTCACTGAGGATTACTCTCCAGGGGCAGGGTTTACCCCAGGGTCCAGATCTCAGACACTCAGTTAGCAGACTGGCCCTAGGCTAAATCTGGGAGGGTCCTTCCCCAGCGATTCCTCCCAGAAGGGACCTCCTTGGGCCTGGCCCTGCCTCCAAGGCAAACAAAAAGAACAATACAAAGAATCAATGAATCAAAGAGTTGGTTCTATAAGAAAGTCAACAAGATAGATAAACCCTTATCCAAACTAACCAAAAATGCAGAGAGAGAGAGAGAGAGAGAGAGAGAGAGAGAGAGAGAGAGAGTCTCCAAATAAAATCAGAAATGAAAAGGGGGACATAACAACAGACAACCAGGAAATTCAGAGAATTATCAAGTCATACTTTGAAAATCTATACTCCACAAAAATGGAAAGCCTACAAAAATGGACATCTTTCTTAACAGGTACCACTTACCAAAATTAAATCAAGATCAGATTAAATACCTAAACAGACCTAGAAACCTAAAGGAAATTGAAGCTGTAATTAAAAGCTTCCCAAGTTAAAAAAAAAAACCCAGGTCCAGATGGTTTCAGTGCAGAATTCTACCAGACATTGAAAGAAGAACTAATACCAATACTCAAACTGTTTCATAGAGTAGAAACTGAAGGAATGTTGCCAAACTCTTTTATGAGGCCACAAAAACCCTAATACCCAAGCTACTCAAAGACACAACAAAGAAAGAGAACTACAGACAAATTTCCCTCATGAATATTGATGCAAAAATTCTCAACAAACACCTGGTAAACCACATACAACAACATATAAAAAAATATCATCAACCATGATCAACTAGGCTTAATCCCAGAAATGCGGAGACAGTTCAACATACAGAAAATTGTAAATGTCACCCATCATATAAACAAAATGAAGGAAAAAACATACATGATTATATTCTTAGATGCTGAAAAAGACTTTGACAAAATCCAAAACTCATTTATGATAAAAGTCCTGGAGAGATCAGGAATACAGGGAAAATATCTAAATATAATAAAGGTTATTTACAAGAAGCTGAAAGCCAACATCAACCATAATGGACAAATGACTCAAAGCAATCCCACTAAAATCAGGAACTAGACAAGGCTGTCCCCTATCCCCTTATCCATTCAATAAAGTTTCTGAAGTTTTAGCTAAAGCAATGAGAGAACAAAAGGAGATTAAGGGGATACAAATTAGAAAAGAAGTTAAACTATCTTTTTGCAGATGATATGATTGTGTACATAAGTGTCCCACAAAATTCTACCAGGGAACTTCTACAGCTGATAAACACCTTCAGCAATGTAGCAGGATACAAGATTAACTTAAAGAAAACAGTAGCCCTCTTATACACTAAAGATAAAAGGGCTGAAAAGAAATAAGGGAAACACCAACCTTTATAATAGCTGCAAATAGCATTAAATAGCTTGGAGTAACTATAGCCAAAAGTAACAGATCTATTTGATCAAAACTTTAAATCACTGAAAAAAGAAATTGAAGAGGATATCAGAAAATGGAAAGCTCTCCCATGTTCCTAGATAGGTAGGATCAACATAGTAAAAATGACAATCCTACCAAAAGCAATCTACAGATTCAATGCAATTCCCATCAAAGTCCCAACACAACATTTTTACAGACCTGGAAAGAACAATACTCAATTTCATTTGGAATAACAGGAAAGTCAGGATTGCCAAAACAATTTTGAACAACAAAAGAACCTCAGGAGGCATCACCATCCGTGACTTCAAATTGTACTATAAAGCTACAGTAATAAAAACAGCCTGTTACTGGCATAAAAATATACTCCTAGATCAATGGAATTGAATTGAAGATCCCAACATTAACCCAAAAACCTATGAACACCTGATCTTTGACAAAGAGGCCCAAAATATTCAAAGGAAAAAATGATCTTTAACAAATGGTGTTGGCATAGCTGGATAGTAGTGTGTTAAAAAATGCAAATAGATCCAAGCCTATCACCCTGCACAAAAGTCAAATCAAGTGGATCAAAGACCTCAACATAAACCCACCCATACTGAACATGATGGAAAGAAAGTGGGAAATACCCTCCAATGCATTGGCACAAGTGACCACTTCCTAAATATAACACCAGTAGCACAGACACTAAGAACAACAATCAAAAAGTGGGACCTCCTGAAACTAAGAAGCTTCTGTAAAGCCAAGGACATAGTCAATAAGACAAAATGACATTCTACAGAATGAGAAAAGATTTTCACCAATCCTACAAATGACAGAAGACTGATCTCTAAAATATATAGAGAACTCAAGAAACTAAAATCCAAAGCCTTAAATAACCCAATTAAAAATGGGGTTCAGAATTATAAAGGGAATTCTCAGCAGAAGAATTAGAAATGGCTGAAAGGCACTTAAAAAAATGCTAAACATCTTTAGTAATCAGAGAAATGCAAATCAAAACGACTTTAAGACACTCACTACCTTACACCTGTAAGAATGGCTAATATAGAAGACACAGATGACAGCCAATGCTGGAGAGGATGCAGACCAAGGGGAACACTCCTTCATTGTTTGTGGGAGTGTAATCTTGTTCAGCCAGTCTGGAATGCAGTATGGCAATTTCTCAGAAAACTGGGGATCAATCTCCACAAGGATCCAGCAATACCACTACTGGGCATATACCCTAAAGATGCATATCTGCAATCCAAAAGCATTAGCTCAACTATCTTCATAGCCGCATATTCAGAATAGCAAGAACCTGGAAACAATCTAGATGTCCCTCAACTGAAGAATGGATTAACTAACTGTGGTACATCTACACAATGCTGTACTACTCAGCAGTGAGAAAAAATGATATCCTAAAATTTGCAGGCAAATGGATGGATTTGGAGAATATCCTCCTGAGTGAGGTATCACAAACCCAGAAAGATAAGCAGGGGATGTACTCACTCATTAGTGAACTTTAAACTAAAAGCAAAGCATGGCCAAGCTGGAAATCACAGCCACTGAACTTGGGATCTGAAGCACCTTGGACTGGCACCTTGGAGCCCATTCCCTCCTGAGGAACACCTGACCCAGTCTTGATGTTGTGGTGAGGAAAGCAGATATGCCTGGAGTAGATGCTGAACTAAGCCACCTTAGGACCTTGGAACCTCCTGCCCTTGCTGGGGAGGAGATAAGAAAATGGAGAAAAGAGAGTGTGACTGGTAGGGGCAGGAGGGGGAAGGGAGTTTGAACAAGAGGATATATGGATAAAAATGAGACTTTATTCAAAAGTAAATAAAGAATAAAAAAGAAAAGGTTAAGCAAGCAGAGTATTTAGAGTTGTGGGAAACTGTGAGAAGAATGAAAGAATAATTGGAGCTGTGCTGGTACAAGGGTTGTTAGTATGTGAAGAGAAGACGCTTAAAAGTGGCCACAGAGGTGTTTTTACAGGTAGAGCGCTTGCTAGTCCTGCAGAGGACCTAAATCTGGAACCTAGCACCCACGTGAGGGGCTCACAACATCCTGCAACTCCAGAATCAGGACACATGACTTCCTCTTCTAACTCCCTGGCATGCTTACGCTCAACATGTATTCACATACAGACAAACATCTGTGAATGTAATCATAGATTAAATAAACAGATTGTTGATTAAGTATCATTTAAGATTCAGATTTAAAACAAATAGTTAAAAGTAATATAGAAAATAAAATGATGATAAAAGTATATGGGATATTGTCCTAGAGGCTCCAGACATGCAAATGTATATTAAATACTATATATTTATAACAATTCTATCTATAGCATTAAGCCAATAAATCAAGCAATTTAGAAGATAGATTCCTGAAGAGGCAAAATTCATAATATATTCTAGGAATGTGTATGTGAAGAAATGTGTTCCAATATATTTTATGAGTTCAGCAATATACTGACATCAAGCCTGGACAAGGTAGTTTAAAAAGTGAAAATTACATTTTGTATTTCTTGAACAGAAATAGAAAATACCTTAACAAATTATAAGTGAGTTAGATATGGGTGGAGAAAGGGATATTTTATCATGATCAAGGAGGGTTTATCTTAAGTATATAATTTTTTTTAAAAGTAGTAAGTTTCACATGTCAACAAGGCTAAAAATAAATCTAATGAATGGATAAAACAAAACATTTATAAAACTCAACATCCATTTGTGACTAATAAAAATATTAACTCTTGGCAAACCAGAAATGGAAGGAAAATTTGCCAAACTTGGTAAAAAGCATTTTGGAAAAGCTATAGATAACACCATGTTTAACTATAAATTTCTGAGCAGCTTCTTTTTAGAGCATTAAAACAAAAATTAAAGTGATCCACTTTAGACATCCACTGTGCTGCATAGTCTAATCCATATGAAAAATCAGATCACAGTGAAGCCAGCAAGAGAGGGAGGGGAGATGTACACTGCCTAAGCTGTGGACAGCATGACTGCATTGTACATAGCACCCCCAACTCACAGAGAGAGAGAGAGAGAGAGAGAGAGAGAGAGAGAGAGAGAGAGAGAGAGAGAGAGAGAGAGAGAGAGAGAGAGAATGAGAATTGGAGCATGGTAAATGATTTTGGAAAGGTTTCAAGACTCAAAGTCAATAAACAGAACCAATGTCATTCCTTTAGATGTGCAAAGAAAAACAGAAACTTGAAAATGTAAGAATAATGGAAATTTCATGACATCTAAATTCTAAAATTTGGTGAAAAAAATAAAAGCTGCACAAATGAAGAGGGCGTAGGATGCAGAGAAGTTTGTACTGATAATGTCAGTTTCTCTTTAAATCAATTCACATCATCAATGTCACAATTCAATTCCCAGCAGGCATTGCTTTTATTTGACAAGCTGATTCTAAAGTAATAAGATAATAAAATAAGACAAAATGCAACAACAGTAAAACAACAAATATAAGCTTTAAAAAGAGAATAATGTCAGCTCTTATGAAAACATTTAAAATACATTCATCAATGTAAATAAAACAGAGACTCCAGAAATAGACCAACATGCTTTACAAATTATCAAATGCTGTATAATAAATGTTTTAAATCTGTTCATCAGGGAAAGAAAAAAAATTAAACAAATTCTTCTGAAACAAATAGACATCCACATGTAATGATCTGAACCTTGGTCCCTTCATATTCAATACAGAAAACTAACTCATCATGGATCTAAGAACAATGATACAATAGTGTAAAAATTAGAAAAGAAAATGGGCAATAGTGACCTCAAGCTCAGCACTGATTTCTTAAGTACTATTTATGAAAAACTACAACTTATTAATCAAAATCAGTAAGCTATATTTTTACCAATTTTCTAAGATTTTGTTTTTCAGGGGACAATGCTAGGAAGTTGAAAATATAAGAATATAAAAAGACATATAATAAGAAACATAACCTATAAATTTTCTATAAATCTGAGTTTTTTAAAAAAATGTACTTTTTAGGTGTGAGAGAGACAGAGATGAAGACAGACAAACCACCCATCAAGAAAATGAGCTGGGCCAACACCTTGACTTTCAAACACAATATTGCAGAATGTTCCTTATTCATAATCATGGAAGTAGAATTGGATATCAAAATAAATCATATACACTTAACAGGATGGTTAAAATTAAAAGCAGCAAATATTTCCAATGTATGAATCAGAACCCTATACACCATAAACACATATCCAAAAAGATTTTAGTTTCCTTACCAATCACCTAATAGTTGTATTTTTGTAAGGTGCATAGATATTTCTCAGAAGTATGTATAAATTTTCAGTTAATATGATATATATGATAACCTTCTTGGTAGCAATAATCTGAAAACAGCGTAGCTGCAGGTGCAAATACATAGTGGTATACTTACAGAATATAAAATACACAGCAATGGAGAAGTAGCTGCTGATGGGTGATGAATGATTTCACTAATACACACTGAGCAAGAGACAGCACAGAGTGACACAGTGCACAGTTCCATCCCTATGAAGTTAGCCTCAGGCCAAAATAATGGATGATAGAAAGCAGAGTGATATCTGCTTTTGCTGGAGAGAAACTGGATGGAGTCTGTGCACAGTGCATTGCCTAGGGTCCACTCAATGTTCCATTTCTTTTGTGACTGGGTGGCAATGGCAGGAATGGATTCGCTGTCTAAATACTCAAGGTAGCCATTTCCCATTATGGCACTTTCTTGTAAGCATGCCCTGCCTGTTAGAGCATGACTTTCTTTTAGGGAATGTTAGGACATCTGGGGAAAGGAGAAAACAAAGGCATCCATTTGGGTTCTTAGAACCCAGTAAAGAGAGATGCTGGAATATGGATTTATGATCACTGTACCTCAATCCTGGGAAACAGTTTGAGAATTTTTTTCCCAGAAGTTTAAGTGTGGTATCAACAGCAAATTTGTTTGGCTGGTATACACTTTGTCTTTCTTTGAGAAAACAGAAATGACTAAGGGAAATGGGAAGACCAAATGCCATCCCCTAGTCTGATCAGCATGCTTCATACATAGAAAATTCTCTCTGATAACCCTTATGTCCTGTCCATCCTAAAGAGGTCTTGCTGGGCACTTGAAAGATCCAATTTATTTTCTTCTCCCAATTCCACTTGAAGTTTCTTCAAGAAACCCTCAAATCCTCCCCTGTTCTGTTTTACTTTTGTAGGAGACACTTCATCTTTTTGCTAAAATATTCTGTTTAAAAATTAAGCAGTTTTTATTAAAATAAAATTTGTGAAGATTGATATGTACAAAGGTATAAATATTTAGAGTAACCTGATAATCCCAGACATACATAGCCATAAAAGCATTTTAACATTCCATAATTATATGCATTCCATAATATTCTTTCTCACCATCTTCATTCACTGTATTTTTAAACTGGCAAGAACATAACAAAAATCTGCTTCCATGGCAAACTTGTAACTGGAGGCATGCTGTAGTATTGTGGGTTTCTAGAAGTCAGTTCTTTCACACAGTTCAAACTGTGTATCTGTGATAGATTTGTCTCCACTTCCTCTGCCCTGTAGACCTTGGCAACAACATTCAACTCTCTGCTTCTAGGAGTTTGATTTAAATAGTTTTCTTGTAAGTGGTACTAAGGTAAAACCTATCCCTTTGTGAAATTACTACTTGAAAGAAATATTTGGGTATTATTGTGTGCTTCACAAAAGAGAGAAAGCAACAGGTTGAAACAGGTTTGTGGAATTTTTATTTTGGTTATGTTTAATCAACCTGATAATGCTACATGTCCTGTACCTGCTGTTTTGTGAGTGGAGACCAAGTTCAATAATAAGAATATGAATGGATACAAGATAGCTTTTCTCTTCTTTCCCTTCTCTCTTTGTGTGCTTCTGTCCCTCCCTGCTTACCAGGTAAACTAATGTCTACTTCAGACTCTCATAGATCTCTGAGTAAATCAAGAAACTGAATGGCTAAAAATAAATAAATAAATTGAGCAAGCATCATGTTTTCAGGCTATTCATTTGATTTTGAAGTCAAACCTGGGGTCCTGTAATAAGAATGTGAAGGATTTTTTTTCATAACTGAATTGGAGAATAGGAAATTCAATTCAATTATCTGAAAAATCCATTAGCTGATTAATGGTTCCATCAGGGTTCCCAGAAAAGTTTGGCTTGAATGTTTCCGTAGGCAGTGGTTCAGTTTAGAAGACACCACAGGAGAGAAGTGACCTGAAGAAAGGCATGTTGTAATCAGAATGTGTCATTCTGTGGTGACTCAACATCCCAGAGTCATAAATTGGAGTCATAAATTATCTTACTTGAGCAACAAGACACTTCAAAAATTTAAGTCTTTGCTTCTAAAGGTGAATGACTGAATTCCTGAAGAATTTCTGAAAATTGTATGCTTTGAGAATAAGGAAGTGATTGGTGGATGAAGGTCTACTAGTCTATTTCCTAGGACTGAAGCATCTACATCATAAACACAGAAGTTTATAAATGCTGTTTATAGAGGGTCCAAATCATGGTTCATACGTAAAGAAGCTTAACCTTCTGGAACATGCAGCCCTTCTTTCTTGTTACCCTATCTCCTGGTTTCTTTCTGTCCACTCTCATTTGAATGGAAGTTCATTCTGCTTCGGCATTTGGAACCCAGCTTTCCTTGAGTCTCAACAACTTCCAATGGGATCCAGTAGACAGCAATTATTTAATGCTTATTTGAATGTCTAACATGCCAGCTAATACTGAACATGCTCAGGATAATGACTGTGAACATGCATTTTAAAGACCCAAAAGTGAGCTCAAAAGGTGAAGGCCCTTTCTGTCAAGCCTGAAAATCTGAATTAAATCCCTGGAATCCACAAAATTTCCCCGACTTTCATACTGAGTTCTGAGTTTCTATGAAGGGATAGTGTCACCCTTGGGGAATGCTTTGCTTTGTTATAGCTGAGATGTATCCTTTGGATACTTGAAGTTCTAAGACAAAGAATTAAAGTAAATTAAAATTCTTGGTCCCCTCACTGCTATCTACTGTGCTTAAAGACTCCTCAGCTAGCCTCTGTCCCCTAATTGAGTATGTACTCAGCAAACTTTCCACACGCCTGTTCACAATGTATATTGCTTTGCCATTCATTTTTTCCAAATTATTAGGATATTTTAACAGTCATCTGTTTGTATCATCATCATCCTAGGTATGACACAAACCATTATCACCTCTTTCTATGTGACAGATATGAGCATTTTGATAGACACCAGGATGATCCACACTGTGGGAGCTCAAATAATGACTTTCTAAAACAGCAGGTCCCAATCATATCATCAGTCATGTTCCCTTAGGGGCATTGAATGATCCTTTCACAAGGGTCACCCCTAAGACCATCTACATATCAGACATTTACATTATGATTCATAACAGTAGCAAAATTATGGTTATGAAGTAGCAATGAACATAATTTTACAGCTGTGGGATCACCACAACATGAAAACTGTATTAAGGGCTTGCAGCATTAGGAAGATTGAGAAGCACTATTAAAATCTCCACATCCCAGTCTTAAGCAGGAAAAAATATACAACTGTGAAGATATGGCCCAGTGAATTATTTTGAGGTGCAGATATTATCCCTGTTGACCCAGGTGCAATGGCCAAACTTGCCAGTTGCAAGAAGCAGCAGGATCAGAGTCACAGGAGTCAAGACAGCAGAAGCAAAGACTAAAGTGATACAGGGCTGTGAGCCAGGCTGGAATGGCAGGAGACCAAGGGCAGGGTTCTGCTCTTGACTTTTCAGATGTCAGCCCAGGAAAACTCACTGCAGACTTTTAACCTCCAGAAGTATAAGACACTAAATCTGTGTGACTCAAAGTTGCGAAGCTGGTGACAAGTTGTCACCATAGCAACAAGAAAACCACTTGGAACATAATATAAAACCTCATATCAGCATTCATACAGGATAGTGGGTCCTTGTTCTTTAACTATGACCATTCCCATATATTTATAGTCCTGGCATGTGCCCTCTCTACAGCTTTCAGCTTACCCTTAAGACTCTTTCTAGGTCTTAACCCTTGTAACAATTACTGTTCTCTTGCTGCAGTATGATAACCAAAAGGAAGTTAGAGCATGAACAGTTATTTGGGCTTACAAATCCAAAGAGGCATACCATGGTACATCATGGCAAGGAATCAAGGCAACAAGAGGAAGATGTGGTGACAAAAATGGGAAGCTGAAGGCTTGCATCCCAACCGTGAACATGCAGTGGGAAGCTAAAGGCTCACATCCCAACTTTAGCACGAAGTGGAGACATTTGAAGTGGCTTGAGGATTTTGATCTCAAAGCTCATCCACAGTGGCATTCTTTTCCCACCAAGGATCTCTACCACCTAAACCTCCCCCCCAAAATAGTACCACCACCTAGGGACCAAGTATTCAAATGCCCAAGACCATGGAGGACATTTCTCATCCAAACACTGCAGCCCTTTGTTCTTAGCTTGTGATTTTTTTAAAAAAAATTATTATCTCACAACTTAGCAGATGAAAACACCTCCTGATTCTCCATGTCTAATTTTATATCCTCCATGGACCTGTGAAATTAATTTCCTTATGAAGCTATTGGACCTGGGACTGAGAACCTCAGAGTATTATAATCAAAAGAGCCATTCTATCATTACAACTATCAAGCTAACCAGCAGAATTTTAGTTATGTTTAGAAATGTTCACCTTCTCCACATTCCCACCACACATGGCTGATGTGTTAGAGTTTCAAAAACAAAATACACAGGTTTTAATGTCAAATGAATTCATACTACCTCATGTTAGTGTCTATCCCAGGTTTTAGTGAGTTTTCTTACATGTTAACTACTCACTTTCAGGCAAATGCTGATACAAGGTTGAGATTTATGTACAAGCTATAAATCTCTCCATTCTGGGGATGAGGAGCTTGTGGGCAGGAAGCACAAACTGGCATTACACATTTGTAAGTGACATGGCCAGCAATAAAAAGGCTTCTGAAATCTGCCCCACTTTTTCATAATGCCTCTTCTATCCTATGAAGTGGACTAGGTACAGCAAATGCTCATACTATAAGAAAGAAATCCAGGTGATAGGTCTTGGAATACAATCATTCTCTTGGGAGAAAAAGGCAAAGTGGACAATCAGAAGTGAATGGGGCTTGAGGCCAACAGGGAGACAGGCTGAGTAGGAACAGAGCCATCAGAAGACTGAACAATGCTGAATAGACATGGGAAAGGAACCACCTGGAAAGGCAAAAGGTAAAATGAATTGATACTACTATCAAGTTGGTGTGTGATTGAAGTATGCTAAGTCAGTAACTAACAAATGAAACTCTCTTCCAGGGAAAGGATTCGTGTCTCAAACCTATGAATAACAATACCCAAGGGGTCCAAGAACTAACAGATGACTAGGTGCATTTATATCTTTCTACACCATGGGCAAGTCAAGTTCAAGAGTGAAAAAATATTCTCCCTAGCTTGCATCAACCAAAGCCTATCAAAATGCTAACATACACTGTGATATTAAAAAATTCATGTATAAATATAATGGACCCAGAACAGTAAATATTTCTTCTTGAAAAGTAATAAAGTTGGGGTATTTTTAATTTTAAATTTCAGAGTTTATTATAAAGCTCAGGAGTTTAAAAATTATTCTTCTGGCATAAGAATGGGTATGTAGTTCAATACAATAATATTAGAATCCAAAAACAAATGTCTATTTTTCTTCAAATGTGTCAAAGCAATTTGTTCGGACTTTCTTCAATAGATGATAATGAGATAATTATACATCCATATACAGACTAACTTGGTTTCTTTCTTTACACCATACACATAAATTTTATTCCAAAAGTTCTCAAAGGCTCAAATATAACAGATAATGAACAATAATTTTTTAAGAAGAGCTAAGTTTATGATCCCAACATCAAATATATTTGCTATGTCATCAAAGCATGAGCCTTACATGAAAATAGAATGATGAACTGGACTTCACCACATACTTTTACAGGTACTTAGACCCACAAACCTATCATATCAGCTCCCCATATTACAACCGTACATAAAAATAGAATGATGAACTGGACTTCACCACATACTTTTACAGGTACTTAGACCCATAAACCTATCATATCAGCTCCCCATATTACAGATATTAAAGAAAATGAATTTATTTACAATTTGATGAAAGGGAGAGAATCTACCTACCATACTTTGACTACTGTTCAATGTATTCAATGTCATAAGTCAGGAAAAAATAAATGTAAATTTATTTTTAAGGCTAACTGATCCCTTACTAGGGACAATGGAAATCTAGGCACTGGATTGTCTCCAGGACAGTATTTTAGTTAAGTCCTAGGGCACAGAGGAACTATGCAGTCTTGACAAAGCCCCATTTTGAAAGGGAAATAATCAAATGTGGATGTAGGATTCCCCTCCTATCTGGTACTAGTAGAGTTCTTTGTCAGGCAAGTCCATTGAAGAGTAGAAATCTTTTCAATTTCTTCTTACACTAACTTCAAGCTCCAGATCTCTACTTTTCTATTAGACTATTACTTTTGCAAGTGAAAAGGGGTGATGATCTGAAAGTCAAGGAAGACAGTATAAGGTGAAGCTTGCAGACGAGCCACTGAAGAGTATGAGAAAGAAAGATCTCAAGGCTAAAGCCACTGTTAGCACATGCCTATAATTTTAGCACTTGACAAGCTGAGGCAGCAGGAATGCCATTGCTTAATACAGGTATGTACTACATTATAAGCACCAGGCTAGCCAATGGCATATAACAAGACCCCATCTCAATACACTCAACCCAAACAATGGAAAATAGTATCTTGTGCTATGAAGGTATCTCAGCAGCTAAAAATGCTTATTGTATAACCTTGATTACTTGAATTCAATCCCAAAAGCCCAAGTTTTGTGGAAGGTTGTCCGACATTCTCCTCACAGTTGCATGTACACATGACATGCATGTGGCCCTCTGCCCTTATCCCACCACATCACATATACACAAAAATAGTAACAAATTTAAATTAAAAATATCTCTTTTTCCATCCTTAGCATGGAACCATGATCACAATAACTGGGAACTGTACAAGAACTATTAAAAAATAGCCAACAATGACAACAGTATCCATCAAGTGGGTAAAATCCTCCTGTGTCAGTAAACCTACTGGGCATCTTCTACTCTACTCGGGATCATTAAGCAATAGCAAAATGTTGCAAGTAACAGTGGTTTAATATAACATAAACTTATTATCTTCCATGGCTAATGGGCCTCACTGTACTGACATCAAAGCATTGCCAAAGGCTGGGGACTGGAATATATTTCCTGGTCTCTTCCAGCGTTTAGAGGCCACCTACCTTGATTGGTCCATGGCCCTGCCTCTGTATGCAACACCAGTAGTGTGAACTTTCAAATTCCCTCTCATCTCTCTGATTCTTCTGATTCCCTCTAATAAGAACTTTTCTCATCACACAAGGCCCCGCTGTATAATCCAGGAAAGCCATTCCATCTCAAATACTTACTTTAATTGAATTTGCAAAGTACTTTTGTGATGGAAACTAACAAACTTAACAAATTCCAGTGATTAGAATCCAGGCATTTCTGGGAGGTTCTTTTTTCATCCTACTTGAGTAAATAACAGCATCAATAAACAATGTCAGTTTTGAAGTTATCCATAGTATTAATTAATTAAAAGTATACAATAATATTTTGATACATATAATCCAATCCTAGTAAGACTTTGCAGTTTGAAGGAAATTTGAGATGAATGTGTGACCTACAATTTTGTTGCTGTGATAAAATACCATGATCAAAGGCAATTTAAAGGTGAGTTCCTCAGGGCTTATGGTTTTAAAAGGATGAGCCTATCCTAGCACAGAGGTATGGCAGCGGGTGGTAGGCAGGAGCAAGTAGCTGAAAGCTTCTATCTCCAAAAACAAAACCCAAGGCAAAAGAATGAAGTGAAATAAAGTGGAGTTGTATAATCTCAAACCTGCCCCAGAGCCTTCAGCAGGGCTATACCACTTAAATCGCCCAAAACAGTGTCACCAGCTAGACACCAGGTTTTCAAATATCCAAACCTGTGGGGGATATTTCCCATTCAAACTGCCATGCTGTACATGCATGGGAAGACTGTTATATTTGAAAGTTGATTTTGCATTTTTACTTTGATAATAAGTAACTAAAAATACCAGTAAATGTAAATTACAGATGTAGGGATCATGGTGTGAACAGACTATCACATTTCCAGCTTTGAGAAAGGGGTATACTTTTGGATAATTGTAGAACGCCAGCTGGTGGAGTGTTTACAGTGATGTTATATATTTATTTTTTGGATTTCTTAAACATCTGTTCTCTTCCAGTAGGTCTTTGTGTTAGAGTACTTTAATTTTCTCTTGAATTCTCAAAATAATCATTCATGTCATACTTTTAAAATTTCTTCTTCTCCACAAAGTTTTATTTTAAATCTTGAAGCTGCCTCTTTAATACGAATTTTGTGCCTCTCTAATACGATAGCATAAGAAAGCTTTGATTGCCTTTACCCAGGTTAACAATTTCAGTGTCTTAGTGGGAAAACAGTATCCATTTTGCAAAAGTGATGAATCTCAAGGTACAAGAAGTTTGGTGTAGTCAAATAGCTGGTATCTAACTCTATATTTAGGGGTAATTGTTCCCCAAGGAAAAATAAATTCATCTATTGATTTTCATTTATAGCTTTGCTCTAAGAGAGCTTCATGAAAGTTGGTTCTTTTGTTGTTGCTGTTTATTTGAAAACACAAATGAGCAAGATGACTTATATTAATATAAATATATATCTCAGTAGCATCTTTAATCTTGCGGAAATTCTCTTGCTTTAAAGAGAAAAGGCTTCTAAGGCTCACTGGAGCCATATTTTGGACCTGGGGGACTACAGCCTATTTCAGAAGTAGACTGGAATTGGCCTGCCAGCTCCAGTTAATCCTGTGGAGTGCTTACCTGGGCACATGCCTGGGACAGTGTGGACTCTGTCCACTGCCCTGCAACCTGTTACATGTCCAGTTGGATCCCATTGCACTTGGTGTGTAGGGGGTTCTGAGAAGATAGATACCTGTGCTGGAGTAAGCCTGTCTAGATGAGGGCAATCACTCATGATTTGAGGATAAATATAGGCTCAAGATGGCATTTAAAGGCATTTTCTTAGTTAATATGTTTTTATAAAGTAGTTAATATGTTTAGTGCTTAAAAGCTTAATATGTTTAATGCTTAAGGCATTTCGTTGGTTAATATGTTTCATGAAGTACTTCTGTAGTTCTCCCTTTATTACACAAGACATCTCAGAAAAAAAAATTAAACTAATTTCTCCATTCTCCCAATTCTTTCACCTTTTCATTGTCCTGCTTTAAGTGGCCTTCAGTGTCTAGGTGGGAGGTCTGTCCTGACTAGGGACCAAGGCTGGCCTGAACACTTGCTATTCAATAGATTGGAGTCAGTTACTTAATTTCTCTTCCCTAGTTTCCCCATCTGAAAAACACAGGATGCTGTAAGATGCTCCCTGAGATGGAGCATGCAGTTTATTTTGGATAACTCCTGGTACACAGCAGAGATGAACTAAATCTCAGTTCTTTTCATTTTTACCTTGTCTCATTTTATATTATGTGTAGTTTGTTTCCAGCTCCCTGAAGAAAATGATTTTTCCTTGCTCCACACAGAGCAATCTGTTAGTATCTGTATTATGGGACCACACTTCAGTCTACACCCATTAAATATCATGGACTAGACTAAGCAGAAATGTGTGCTGGTCCCCACAGCTAATATGAACAGATCCTATGGGCAGAGGTACTGTCCATCTGGTGATGTTATCTAACTAGCAGCTGCTCCCACCATTTCCCTTGCATTGCATAATGACCTTCTTCTAATTATACCTGAAGAATTTTTTTCTTATCTGTTATTTCACTGATTTACATAGAACTCTGTCCTAACTAACAAAACAAAAAAACAAAGTAGGGTTTGGTGAAGGTGCAATATAATTCAGATTTTGCTTGAATAGCTGGTGACTAAAAGCAGAATACTTGCAGAGATAGAATTTCATATTACCACTCATAAATGGCAAGAATCAAAGAAGCCAGTTGGGTGAAATTATTAGTTCATCAAGTTACTGGCAGATTGGTTTCTAATGTTAACAGAAAACAGAAAACACATTTGAAAATTTGAAACAAAAAAAATAAATAAATCTGTGCTGATATATTAATTGTTCCTCAGAAAGAAAACCTTGACATGGATGATGACTTCAGTATATGATGTCTTTGGGGACTCTTCTTCTGCTGTATAAGTTGGAAAGGTATTAAATGCAGTATTCATTTGGTGGTGGTGCTTTACTATTGGGAAAACATACTAGAAATCATCAGCACACAGCTTCTAGTAATGGACTCAATGAACACTATTGCATGCTGGTCATTACTGTGCTATTTAACAGCATGCACACTCACAGATATGCATCAGTTCTCCCTGCCACTTTTGTGCAGGTTCCAGTGATTGAACTCAGTTACACCAAGCACCTGTACCCAGTAAGTCATCTCGTCTGTCTGAGGCATGCTGCTTATATAGAAAAGAGTCAAAGGATCATGTTTATTATTTTAATCATTTTTGAGTCTGGAACTTGTCTACACACAATTGCAGTAGTCATTTGTAATTTTTTTTTACTGCTCCCCTTATATTTTATATCTAATTTATATATATTTCTACTAATATAAATTGTACTACTGAGAGAATTTCTGAAATATGATTTCTAGATTGCAAGTAACAAGATAGACATTAAGTGGTTTCCTCTGAAATATACAGCTCCCAAGGGGTCAATGTCTCTTAGAGGTTTACATCCATGTCTTATCAGCTTACTCTTTAAATGACTAAGATATCCCAACTACCCTGATTTTACTCTGTGGATTCTAACCCCTCTGTACTTCTCACATATTCTCTTTATATCCATCCCCCATATCTTAATATTATACAGGAATGTCGGAGTGAGCTGAATAACTTAGGTTTTATAAATGAATGTTAAGTATGATGATAAGGTCTAACCTGAGCAATACCAGTGTCAGCTCAGAGCATGCAAAGTAATCTGGAGAACATAGATGCTTCATTCTCACAGTGACCGCATTTTGATGGGTGACAGAAAAGTACCATCTAACACATTCAGTGTGACAGCTATTTGCCACTTTGTTATTGTGTGCAGATCCAATCCTAAATTTTCTCATCTCAAAATAAATCAATAAATTCAGCCTCATTTATTTTTTATAAAATACTGATACCTAATATCAATATTTAAAGCAACTTAAAAGCTCATAAATCATCCTTAAATTTTGCATTTGATCTTAACAAAAAGGCTAAGAAGCATCTTAATTAATTTTTAAAAGTGAAAATCAGAAGAGTCACAGCACGTTCATGATCACAGAGACATCACACAGGGCTGTTCGTGTGCACTTCTGTCAAGCAAACACAGTCACCTTCTAACCCCTGTTCATATTGTTGGACTCAGATCTTATAGAAGAAATAAAGGCTAATGGTCTTCTGAGTTCCAGAGAGTCACACTCTCACCATAAACATATCACACTTGGGATACATGCTGGCAAGAAATCAAAAACAAAACAAAACTGGGTATTAAGTAGTAAGTAGTGAGGAGGTTAGGGTGTTCGTGTGCAGTGAACACAGACTTGGGTAAGGAACAACCATTGATACGTTCCCAGGAATGAGTTGCGTCATTCACTTGTAGATGATGAATGAGTCACACGTGAAAACAGTTGATTCTTGCAGAAAGGACTCCTTTACAGATTACAGAAACCTTTCATGAATTACTTAACAGAGATCCTCCCCTGAAGCTAACTTGTCACGATTCAAGCCCTCAAAAATGATAATGAGAATTCTACCAGTAGACACTTGGAAGGTCTTTGTTCACGTAAGTTTCCCATCACTGACACACTGTCCTATGAATGTGCTTGCTGGCTAATTGCAAGTATGCTTCAACTACAGATAAATCTTCTCTGCACAATGAAGCCCACTCTCAAGAAGGAAGTCAGCAGAGTGAATATTGCAGTTTTTCCTTCAATTCCACAAAAGAGAATTATTGCCCAGTGATAAAAGGATGAGAAAAAGATAAGATTTAGAGCATTTCCCCTTCATTTCTACCCAGCTTTATTTTGTGGCTTTCTTTATAAGCAATGCCTGCTGGCCATCTTCCTTCAAGGCTCTGGTTCCAACTGGGCTATATAGGCACTCTTTCCTCTTACTGCATCACCAGCCTCAGACTTAGTAATGGCTTCCTGGGGTTGTTTTTCTCTGGTGATGGAACATTTTCCCCTCTATCTTGCTCACATCTCTGTTGTTAGTCTCTCATTAAAGTCTTCTTTCTGCTAGAACCCTGACTGAGAGAGTGACTCACTACTGTTGTCTCTGCTTTGCATTTGATTTTTAAGACATGGGATCATGTTGTTCATGTGAAGAGGTCCAATATCTTCTGTAATATTGAGCAAAACAATTCAGTCTGACTCAGAGTGTCGTCTTCTAGAAGCCAAGAAATGAAAAGGTTGACCTTTTCACCAAAATTACGTATACATTATACCTGCCTTGCAGTTCAGTACAGAAAATTAAGATATTAATTTAAATATAAATAACATTAAGATATTTGCTTAGCAATAGACAAAAATGGGATTTGTAAGTAGATCTGTTAGACTTCACTTCTGACCTAAGCGGCCCTTGTGTTTTCCCTGTTGTAATTTGAACTCTTTTCCTTGATTATTATTTCCATAGGTAGGTATTTCACTGTGGTCTCAACATTAAATCTCCCTCTCATGTCTTTCTGCTTTTCCAACATCCAAACCTGGCAGCATTTTTGTATCCTGTTTGAGTATTTCATGAGTCTAGAAACCCAGAGATTCCAATTTGTTATCCTACCAGTTTGCTGTCAAGGCATAAGCTATCAAGGAAAGATGCCAATTTGGCTCCTGTGCACAGTGATCCAGATAAACTTCCTATTTCATCTATCATGTTCTCTTTACATGGCTATTTATAATTTAAATATGCCCAGACATTAAAAAGACCCTTGCTTACCCCATCCTTCTCTTTCTCCTACATTATACACTTTCAATGGTAAACCATTTCCTAGTCTGTGTTCTTCCCATGCCCTTTGCTGGTCCTCATGCAAGCCAATCAGTCTGTTTCTTGCCCTCTTTCTCTCCCCGACTTATGTATTATTTTCTCACAGAATCAGCAAAACATTCTTCACACACATAGAGAACAGTCTTCAATACAGATGACATTAGATTACAAAAGAAGTCTTGAGAAAATTAAGAGGACTGAAATCATAACAAGAATCATTTATGAAAATGTACTGAAACTGAAAAAAATAGAAAAAAATTAGAATGTTTATAGAGGTATTGAAATAACACAACCTGGGACAACCAGTGGGTTTGGGAAGAAATCAAAGGTAGTAGGTTTCCATATGGCTCACAAGCCTCCCTTTTCCTACCCTTCCTCCCCACCCCCCTCCATTTAACCCTCCTTCTCTAGTTCCTCCATTATTTCTTTGTAATGCTACATTTGATGTCTCTTTCCTTGGAAGGTCCCATCTCCCCATCTGGTTCCTCATTAGCTATCTAACCTTTGTGGTTTAGACTGAAACACATGCATTTTAAAAGTTCTCATATAAGAAAAAAAATGCAATGTTTGCCTTCTGTGTCTTTGTCACTTCACTCTCAGTATTACTGTTTCCAGCTCCATCTTAAAATATATACACACAATGAAAGAAATCTAAATGGAGTTTCCATTTAATGGGGGGCATGTTACTTCAACTACACATCTTATACCACCAAGTGAAATCCCCAGTGCAAGAATGAGTTCTATGTTATTGAGACGAATTGGGATAAAGGGGTACCAAAGTACTTCCCAAACATTACTTGGTATTGCCAAATCTATCGTTTATTCTCCACATTCTGAAAGTCAAGCCCTATTTTTAAAGACACTACTTACTTATGTCATCCAACAAGGATACATTGGCTGGTGTCCAACTAGAAGCTAATGGTACAGGAGGGCACAGTGTATTCTATCAGAGAAGCAAAGCAATCTTCCATTGTCACAGAGCTGCAAATCCTGAGATCTGCAACACAGTCCTGCCTACAAAAACTACTGGGGCAGGAGTAGACGAAAGACAGGAATAGACAGCCACTTTTTCATTAGATTTAAGTTCTACTACATGAGATGAAACCCACACTTGATACTGTTTAAAGGGACCAATAACCTGAGATTGATAGCTCATGAACCTCAGAGAAAAACCCACCACTGTTAACCTGCTGAAGTAACATAGCAATACAATGACTCCTAGTAACATACTGTTTTAACTGTAGATCAGTGCCTCTCTCAATTTTCATCAGAGAAATCGTCACCTTGCAGTAGATGCTAATGAACACAGACACTCACAATGGGACAGTGTGCAGAAAGGAGAGACTTTAGAGAACTCGATCCTAAATGGGGTATCTGCAGCAAATCCTCAATGCTCAGGTGTCTCCACAGAAGAAGTAGAAAGATTGCAAGACCTAGAGGTGATGGATGACACCAAGGAAACACTGTTTTCTGAACACAATAGTGATGATAAACATATGAACTCATAGAGATTGTGACAACTTATACAAGGCCTGCACAACTTCAAACCAGGCAAAATCTCAGAATGGAGAAGGGAAAGTACACATAATGTCCTACTCTTGGGGAAATAGAAAAATCAGTGTTCCCCAATGAAGACACACTCTGTATATAAACCATAATCCAGGACAAGAGTCATAACAAGGGTAGTGGGCCAATACAAAACAGACTCCATTTTTCCTGGTCTAGTTTGATTTTTTTTTAATCTTATTAGTTTTGCTTGGGTTTTACTGATTTGATTTTTACACTTTTTGAGAGAGTAAGAGAAACATGATGTTGGGTGGATGGGTGGGAAGGACCTAGGAGGAATTGGGAAAGAAAAAAGATGAGACTTATTTTCTTTAAAGAAAAAAATGAATAAAATTTTTACCTAAATAGGGAGAAATAAGAGAAGAATAAAATAAATGAAATGAGACACTGAAAATGATACCATATAAATACAGATGAATTTAAGAAAATAGTGTGAAAATTAAATGTTAAAAAATTAGGGAACTTTGCAAATGGCATAACAGAACTTATATCCAACAGTGAATAGCGGCTGAGGCAGAGACACATAGCTGAACACAGGACTGAGCTCCTGGTCCTGCTGAGAGCAGGGGAGAAGAGTCTATATGAGCAAGGGGATAGGGCTTATGAGGAAAACTCCCACAGTGATGGCTGGCTGGAGCTCTGGGGAGTTCACTGAATAAGAACAGCTCCTGGGAAAGCATCAGGAAAAGGAACTTGGTCCTCCAAGAATAGGCAGATGTCCACTGACATGGGCAGTATGTGGAGCCTCAAGTGGAGGGATCAGACTGTGTTTCTATGTGTGGGCTGGCACTTTGGAGCCCATTCTCCCCAGAGGAACACCTAACCCAGACATGACATTATGATGAGAAAATCAGACCCGCCTGAAGCAGATGCTGAATTGATTCACCTTGGGACTTCTTTCCCTTTTGGGGGAGGAAATGGAGGCATGGGGAGGAAGGAGGCAGACAGGGAGGATTGGGAGGGGAAAGGGAGGGAAAGCAAGGGGGTACATGAAAAAAAAAAGAACTTTATTTTCTAAAAATAAATAAATAATAATAAATTTGAGTGACTTGGAAATAATTAGTAAATTTCCAGAACCATACTGACACAAAAAAAGAAGAAAACTGAAACAGACCAACAGTAAACAAACAGACTGAATGAATGACCAGAAACATAAAGAAGACCAGTACCACAGGCATCAATAGTGAGGTGTATAAGATATTTAAAGAAAAATCAAATATCGGACTTCTAATAGGTTTTCATAAAAGAGGAGGGAGCTTAGCCTCTCCGGATAAACTTTATGAGACTGTTTAGGGAAAAATTATATATATATATATGTATATACACATACACCCCTCTCTCTCACACACACACACATTCTGGGCTCTAGATTGTATTCCATTGGTTCTTTAACTCTTTAGTAAAATATTATACACTGACATAAGTACATAGCTACATGTAATTCAAAATGTGTATGGAGCCTCAAAAACCTCAAAAACTTTTCCCAATTATAATACCTTTTATATACCTTTATACATGGGACCCCATGTATATAAAGTTTAATAAGCTCTGATACTGATATGTATAGATAATATATATACATAATCTATATCTATAAATATGTATATAATCTTTCTTCAGTGCCCTGTTGGTTAAATTACTACAGCACTGAGCTGTATTTGGAAGTCTGTTAATATGAAATTTCAACTTTGATCTTTTTAGTCAGGATTACTTTGTCTACTCAGGGGTTTTTGAGGCTCCATACACATTTTGAATTACATGTATAAAGGTATATAAAATAGGAATACAAATCGGACATCTACTGACCATAAATCATAAAATACATAATCCTAAATTTTGGTGTAATTTTACCATTTATTATTAAGGTAATGTGAATATTAATGATACAAGTGCGCTTGTTTTTAAGTAAAAATGAGATCTTAGCTTAATCTTTGATACTGTAATACTGGGTTTTTTCAACATTTTTTTAGAGTTTATTGATTTTTTGATTCATACCAGTCAATACTGAAACTGCTACATTGCATAATTATGCAGTATAGAACAAAAGAAAAAGGTTTAGGGCCGTTTCAGAAATTGTTGTGAATTCTGTCATAATCCCAAATCAAATTTCATTCAATAGTTTTAGTGAAACTCACATTGAGTAATTAAAATATTGTTGAAGCTTGCATGCTGAAGAAGGATGACAGGAAAATCCTGAAAATATCTGTTTTGCATAATTAAACCTGTCTGTTTTCATAAGAGAACCAAATTTGTCATACAGTAAAAGTACTGCAGTTGATAATATGAATAATCTCAAATCTCAGCAGAGATATCTCAAGTGGTGTTCACTGTAACTACATAGCCTGATGCATAAACAGTCCAAAGGGTGCTTGTTGTGCATTCAGAAACAAGACTGCAAAGAGGTCACTGCACAAAACACCTCAGATTCATTACATATTTGAGTTTCAATTCATGTGTAGTTGTTTCATGTTCAGAAACCTTTTCCTATTACCACAGTCTGTGAATTTATTTTCTTGGGCCATGGTTTAGCATCTTCACCCACAGTTTATGAACCAATGGAACACATTTGAGAGCATAGAAAAAAAAAATCAAGGAAATTGAGGTTAATTGAATCTTGGCCAAGGTTCCCAAAAGACACAGTGAGGAAACAAAATCTCTTCAGTAATCAAATGAAGAGGAATAAAATTCTGTATATGTATTCAAAATCAACTCAAGATGTATTACAGACTTAAACATAAGGCTTGAACTTTTGAAACACCTAGAAGAAAACAAATGTTTCTGGACACTGATTTGGTGAAACAGCAGCAACAGAAACAAAAATAAGAAAATAGCAGGATAGTCAATACAAAGGCTTCAAGTAAACAACAGAGTGAAAAATAATCTATGCAATGGAAGGAACTATATGTGATATGTAAACTGTGTATATACAAGAGGATAACATACAAGATATATTAGGAGCTCAATATCAAGAAATGAGCCAATTGAAAAAGGGGGCAAGAATCTATACATGTACTTTTCAAAAGAAGATATACAAATGGTCAAGAATGTGAAGAATGATCTCTATCAATGCTGTGGTTTGAAAAGAGTGGCTCACATTTGAATGCTTAGTCATTAGGGAATGGCACTACTTGAGAAGGATTAGAAGGTATGTGGCTTTGCTTGAGGAAGTGCATCACTGAAGGTGGGCTTTGATGTTTAAAAAGCCCAAGATAGGTCCAGTGGCTTCCTAATGCCTGTGGACCCAGATGTAGATATCTCAGCTACTTCTCAAGCACCATGTTTGCTTGTGTACCTTACTTACATGATGATGATCATGGACCAAACCTCTGAAACTATAAGCAAGCCCCAGTTACATGCTTCCTTTTAGGCAAGTTGCCTTGCTCATTGTGTCTCTTCACAGCAGGAGAATGATGACTAAGACAATCACTAATAATCAGAAAAGTACAAATTAAAAGTTCAGTGAGATATTAGTCTATGGTAGAATAGCCACCATTACAAAGATGAAAGATAACTAAAGTGAGAGAAAATACTGAAAATGATCCTTCCTGCACTGTTACTGGCAAAGCATATTTGTAGAATATTGTTTTAAAAATCATGTGAATGTTCCTCAAAGTATTAAAAATAAAATTATCATATAATCCAGCAATCTTGGAATAAAGTATCTATATGAAGGCAATAAAATCAATAAAGTGATAGGTTAGAACGCTCATGTTTACTGAATCATTTTTCACAATACACAAGACATGAAGCCAACTTGTGTCCAAGAAATAAAAAAATTAAGAGAATGTCATACATGTATGCATTCCCATGTACATGGATGTACACACACATACATGCACACACATATACACACATGTACACACATATACATTATTTAACTATAACAAAGAAGGAAATTCTATTCTTTGGAACATGAGGGATGAAATATAAGAACATCATAAAAAGACAAAGGTCACATGATTTATTTGTATGTAGAGTATAGAAGATTTGAACTTTTAGAAAAGAGTAAAACAGTTATTTGAGAAATTGGAAAGAATGGAGAGTTTTGCTGGATATTGGTCAAAGGACCCCAAATTCCAGTTTGACAAGAGAAGTAAATTTAAGCATTCTATTGTATATTATGATTATTATACCTAGTGACATTATGGAATATACTTTAAGATCACTTTTTAAAAATCAAGTAGGAAGATATTTAGGCTTATTTACTGAAAAGTAAATACATGAGGCAATACAAAGTAAATAACTTGATATAGACATCTTATGATGTATAAAAATACTAAAATAGTCTATTGCTTATTATAAATGTATAATTGTTCTTCTTCTGGGATCTTGAAGGACACTGCAGTGGTATAAAGGGCTGAATGGTAAAGAACTATGAGATATTTGAGGGGATGAGAATAGTCTTGACCAGTAACAACTACAACAAAAAAATTCGGAAGATTAGACCTGCAACCCAGACAAGTGAACTGTGCAAACAGTTTGAAGGATTTTGAAACAGATCTTTTCCACACCAAACCTGTCTGTGAGGACCAAGCACTCTCTGATGCTCAATGGCCAACTTCATGAGAGCTTACCTGAGCTGTGCTCAGTCTAGCTATTCAGAAAACATTAGGAGCAGTTTTGCTCCAAGAATGTGCTAGAACTTCTCTATTGGACTACTGTATTCCTATATTCTGTCTTCCAGAGCCTTTATAATATATGAGCTGTCATGGCTAGCAGATTTCTAGGGAGAATGCTACAACACCCTGTCATTCACTCAGGAAATAATTGAGTGAAAATAAATGAAACTACTTTTCTAGTAGTTTCAAAAATATATCATACTAGGCTATGAAGACATGACAGGAGCCTGGATACTCAATGGATGGAGAAATGGCTGGAGCAGTCAAGACTCCTGTAGATGTATGGTGCAGTATGGTAGAAAGCCTGAGTCTAAGGTTATCTTAGCTTTAGGTTTTCTACTAGTGTTGTGCAGTCTCCATTTCCTGAATGAGCTACAATATGGGAACACAGAAATTTGCTAAAAAAATTTCCCTATGGGTATGAATAAGCCAGCACTTCAGAAGAGAACATCCAATGTTGAGGTGCCTTAGTGTCTGTCTCCGAGCCTTATTAGGGATATGATAAAGTTCCCAAGTATCTTCTACTGTAAACTAACAGCAGTACTGCTATAAAATTACTGTATCTGTTATTGCAGTCAGATTTTCTCACTGAATAGTAATGGGGAAAATAAATGCAAATGAAAAGTTTATAGCTGGAAGTGTCTGAATTAAAAATTAGAAAAATTTTAAATAAACAGTTATATATGGCACCTACAGGTCTTATGAAACAAGGCTAATTCAAACTTAGATGCAACAGACAGCAAGAATTAAGATTAGAGGAGATATTAATAGAATGAAGACCAAAAAAATACATACAGTCAATGAGAGAGTTAGTTCTCTCTAAACAAGACTAAAAACCCAGTGAAGTTAACCAAAAGAGAGATTTAAATTAAGAAAATTAAGAACTGCCTTTTGAGATTACATACAGGCACACAACTTCACTAGTTTATTAAAAGGTGCTCAGAATGTTAATGAGAACAAAAACAATGGTCAAAAACATTTTTAAATGGATCATATTAAAGGAAAAGACAGATGACATGATCCTTAAAAGATCCTAAAGATAAAACGCCTTAGACCTTAAAAAAACTTTTAACAAACACCATCACACAATATTAATATAAAAATAGCAATCCGTTTAGCATGTACCAGGAACACTTTGATGAGAAAGAAATTAGAATAATTTTCACATTCACAATAGCATCAAAAATCAGGAAATAAACATATCTAATGAGAAAAAAAGATTTCTACAACAAAATCTCTAACACATTAAAGAAATTTAATATGATACCAGAAAGATCTGTCATGATCGTGGATTATCAGAATTATTATTGTAGATGCAGTTATGTTACTGAAGGCAGCCTGTAGATTCAACACAATTTCCATCAAAATGCCAATAACACTCCTTAAAGAACTAGAATAAAGTCCTGAAATTCATTTTCAAACACATAAGACCCACAAATAGCTAAAGATATCCTATACTAAAAGAATAAATATTCTAGGACATCTGATCATAAATTACAATACATTAGTAGCACAGAAAGCTTGCTACTGGTTCTCAAATAGACACATAAGACAATGGTATAGAAAAGAGAACTCAGAAATGAATCTACCCACTTACATCCACCTAATTTTTCACTGTAAAAGGTATCAAAATACCTTGGGTAGGGAGGGAGGAAACAGATTTTTAACAGATGCTTCTTTAAAAAAAATGGATATACAGATGAAAGAAAATGAAAGTAGATTCATCCCTCCCATTCTGCAAAAAAGTCAATTTAAATAGAAGCAAAGACCTGAAAGTTTGGAACTGTTAGGGCTAAACATTGGAAAAAAATATCTACAGACACATCTGTAGTTGAGAACATAAGAAAGACGCCTATAGCACAGGAAGGGACACCAAGTATAAGCAAATGGAATTAAAATTCTCTGCAAATACACAAAAAAGGTCAACAGTGTGAAGAGACACCTTGCAGAATGGGAGGAGAAGAGACAGAGAAGTTAATATATATGAAGAATCACAAAACTTCAACATTAGAAAGGTAAATATTCTAATCAAGAAATGGGCTAATGATCTTAATAGATAGTTTTTAAAATGAGAAGCATAGGTGGACAATAGATACTGAGGAAAGTGTTCAATATCATGGCCCTCAGGAAATGCAAATTAAAACTCATTTGAAATTCTATCTCATCTTAGTTAGAATGGCCATCACCATAAAAGCAAGTGACAATACAGGTTGAGGATGTAGGAAGAAAGGAACCCTTATATGGTTCTGGTAGGGATGTAAAACTGTGAAGTTACTGTGGAAATTAGTTATGATTTTATGACAGGGAGTATAATGGTGGTGAAATGATTACATAACCTAGCAATGCTACTCTTGGGAATTTACAGGGGATTATGAGTCAACACACCAGAGGCAACTGCATACACATGTGATTTACTGCAGTATTTCCAGTAGATAGAAATGGAACAAGCCTAGACATCTGTCAACACACACAAGGAATAAAGAATATATGATACTAGTCTGCATTGGAATTTTGGCCATAAATACAAATGAAAACAGGGAGGTTGCAAGAAGACTGGTAAAACTGGATATTATTGTGTTAAGTAAGATAAAGTAGACTAAGAAAGGTAAACATTGTGTTCCTCTCAGTCATGGTATTTAAAGATATGTGTGCATGTGTGTGTATGTGTATGTGTATGTGTATGTGTGTGTGTGTGTGTGTGTGTGTGTGTGTGTGTGAGAGAGAGAGAGAGAGAGAGAGAGAGAGAGAGCAGTAGCACAGACACAAAGAACAACAATCACTAAGTTGAACCTCCTAAAACTAAGAAGCTTCTGTAAGGCCAAAGACACAGTCATTAAGACAAAATGACAGCCTACAGAATGAGAAAACATTTTCACTAACCCTACAAGTGACAGATAACTGATCTCTAAATATATTGAGAACTCAAGAAACTAGAGCCCAAAACCCTAAAAAAAAAAAAAAAAAAAATCAAAAAATGGAGTTCAGAACTAAGAAGGAAATTCTTAGCAGAAGAATTACAAATGGCTAAAAGGCACTTGAAAAAAAAAATGCTCAACATTTTTAGCCATCAGAGAAATGCAAATCAAAACAACTTTGAGATACCACCTTAAACCTGCCAGACTGGCTAAGATAAAAGACACAGAGGCCAGCCTATGCTGGAGAGGATGTAGCGCAAGAGGAACACTCCACAATTGTTGGTGGGAGTATAAGCTTGTCCAGCCACTCTGGAATGCAGTATGGCTGTTCCTCAGAAAACTGGGAATTGGTCTCCCCAAGGATCCAGCAATACCACTCCTTAGGCATATACCCTAAGGACATACATTGACACTCCAAAAACATTAGCTCAACTATGTTCACAGCAGCATTATTCATAGTAGCAGGAACCTGGAAACAACCTAGATGCCCCTCAACTGAAGAATGGATTAACAAACTGTGGTACATCTACACATTGGAATACTACTCAGAAGTAAGAAAAAATGATATCGTAAAATTTGCAGGAAAATGGATGGATATGAAGAATATCCTCCTGAGTGAGGTATCACAAACCCAGAAAAATAAGCAGGGGATGTACTCATTTATTAGTGGAATCTAAACAAAAAGGCAAAAAACAAAGTATGTCCAGGCTGCAAACTACAACTACTGAACAGCTTTAGATCTAAAACACCTTGGAACGGCACCTTGGAGCCCATTCTCTCCAGAGGAACACCTGACCCAGTCTTGATGTGGGGGTGAGGAAAGCAGATCTGCAGGGAGTGGATGCTGAACTAAGCCACATTGGGCCCTTGAGACCTCCTGTCCTTTCTGGGGAGGAGATAAAGTGATATGGAGAAGAGAGAGTGACTGGGAGGGGCGGGAGAGGGAAAGGAGTTTGAACAAGGGCATACATGGATAAAAAATATGACTTTATTCATAATAAAAAAGGAAAAAACAAATTTCAATACAACTGTGTCTTTTATATAGCAATAAATAAATAAATAAATAAATAAGAGAGATAGGGAACTTAAAAGCAGATCTTGAGAGAGAAAGAAGACATCTGAATCAGAGAAGAGTGAAAAAAGTCTAAAAGCTACAAATAATATCTTTATATAAAACTATTCCACACAGAGAGATTCAGAAAATCAACATTAAGAAGTCAGTTCTCCAGCTTGGGATCAGAAACACCCTGGACTGACTCCTTGGATCCCACTCCCCCTAGAGGAACAACTGACTCACTCTTGAGGGAGGGGGGACAAAACTTGATCTGCCAGGAGTGGAGACTGAACTGAGCAATATTGGGACAGTGGGACCATGGGACTGTCTGCTGCCTGCCCAGGGATGAGATGGGGATTTGTGGAGAAGAAAGAATGACCTGATGTGGTGGGAGGGGGAAGGGACCTTGAATAAGGATATACAAGGTTAGAAAATGTGACTTCTTTGTTAATAATAATAATAAAAAGAAGCAGTTCAGCTAAGGGTGCCTTCCAAGTGTCCCTAACAGTTCCAAGGCTACATGATGAAATGTTCAGTTAAAGCCATGAAAAAGAAAACCAGATACAACCAACTAATCATGGTTTCAGTTCAATATTATTTCTTAAAATTTCTCACAGTGTGTGCTCAGGCAGCACACATAAAAATGTCAAAATTAATAAGTGACAATTATTTACATGTAAGTCTGTGCCTTTTTCTGAAATAAAATATTTTTGTCTGTGTTGAAAAAAAAAAAAAGAATCACTGTAACATGCAATATTTTCCCTACCAAGGTCTATTTGCCACTGTTTGCAGGGACCTGAGGTACTACAGTGATATATTTGCCACTGTTTGTGGGGACCTGTGTGAGATGCTACCATGACAAGGTGATGAGATGATGAAGAGAGAGAACTGCTGGTTGCATTTTGATGTCCAGTCAAGTCACCTTCTGTTTGTCAGCATTTCACATCTCTGTTGAGCCTGGGGAGCTTAAATGGTGGCATGAATGTACACAGAGGAGGACTTTGGAACTTGCATTTTTTTGTTTTGTTTGTTTGGTTTTTGAGTCTCTGGTACAGGCTGACTTTGAAGTCATTATACAGCTGAGGATGACCTTGAAAGGAATACTCAAACTCAATGGCAGTCTCTGGCATGCACTCTAAAGAACATCTCAGGTACAGCAGATAGACTCAAGAGGCTTCCACCATTAACTATCAATATCAGCATGTAAATGAGGTTCCTGCCGCCTTCTCCATGAAACTCAGTGTAACACCTGCAAATTGGGAGAGCTGGACTATATGGCTCCTGTGGATGAAGTTTCTTTTTATAATCTGCTTTGGAAAGGAAAACAAATAAAAAACAAAACAAAACAAAAGAAAGAAACAAAAAAAGGAAAAGAAAAAAAAAAGAAGTCAGTTCTCTTCAAATTGTTCATAGGTTCTGCAGCATTCCAACAAAATTAAAACATTGTTTCCAAAGTCACTATGAAGCCAAATAATTCAAAATAGACAAGGCAGTGCTAAAGAAGCACCAATTTGGGAGAGATCTTGTCTGATTAAAAGCCCATCAACCCTCCCTAATGTTATCATCACCAATTAAGTACACAGTTGAGAACAATAAATGCACCAGTAAAACTGAACAACTGGTACTGAAAAGGGGATACATTCAGTCTGAGAGCACACTCAGGTGTTTCAATATTGAAATGGATAGTCTTTTCAACAAGAAATACAAGAAGATTGGGAGACCCACATAAGAAAAAAATATTAGCCTTTAAATAAATTATCTAGGTACCAAAATTTTTAAAAGCTTATATATTTTTTCCTTTTTTTCCTTTTATTATTATTATTATTATTATTATGAACAAAGAAGTCAGACTTTATAACCTTGTATATCCTTATTCAAGGTCCCTTCCCCCTCCCACCACATCAAGTCATTCTTTCTTCTCCACAAATCCCCATCCCTTCCCTGGGCAGGCTGCAGGCAGTTCCATGGTCCCACTGTCCCAATATTGCTTAGTTCAGTCTCCACTCCTGGCAGATGCAATTTTCTCCCCCATCACTCAAGAGTGAGTCCGGTGTTCCTCTAGGGGGAGTGGGATCCAAGGTGTCAGTCCAGGGTGTTTCTGATTCCAAGTTGTTCAGTGGTTGTGGTTTGCAGCTTGGGCATGCATTGCTTTTTTCTTGTTTGTTTGGTTGGTTGTTTAGAGTCCACTGATGAGTGAGTACATCCCCTGTTTATCTTTCTGAGTTTGTGATATCTCACTCAGTAGGATATTCTCCAAATCCATCCATTTGCCTGCAAATTTTAGGATATCATTTTTTCTTACTGCTGAGTAGTACTCCATTGTGTAGATGTACCACAGTTTGTTAATCCATTCTTCAGTTGAGGGACATCTAGGTTGTTTCCAAGTTCTTGCTATTACAAATAACGCTGCTATGAACATAGTTGAGCTAATGCCTTTGGAGTGTGACTGTGCATCTTTAGGGTATACACCCAGAAGGGGTATTGCTGCGTCCTTAGGGAGATTGATTCTCAGTTTTCTGAGAAATCACCATACTGCATTCCAGAGTAGCTGAACAAGCTTACATTCCCACCAACAATGGAGGAGTGTTCCCCTTGCTCTGCATCCTCTCCAGCATAGGCTGTCCTCTGTGTCTTTTATCTTAGCCAATCTAACAGGTGTAGATAGTATCTCAAAGTTGTTTTGATTTGCATTTCTCTGATGGCTAAAGATGATGAGCACTTTTTCAGGTGCCTTTCAGCCATTCATAATTCTTCTGCTGAGAATTCCCTTTCTAGATGTGAACCCCATTTTTTGATTGGGTTATTCAAGGTTTTGGGCTCTAGATTCTTGAGTTCTTTATATATCTTAGAGATCAGTCCTCTATCACTTGTAGGGTTGGTGAAAATCTTTTCCCATTCTGTAGGCTGTCGTTTTTGTCCTATTGACAGTGTTCTTGGCTTTACAGAAGCTTCTTAGCTTCAGGAGATCCCACTTATTGATTGTTGGTCTTAGTGTCTGTGCCACTGGTGTTATATTTAGGAAGTGGTTGCCTGTGCCAATTCATAGAAGTATATTTCCCACTTTCTTTTCTATCAAGTTTAAAGTGGTTGGGTTTATGTTGAGGTCTTTGATCCACTTGTATTTGAGTTTTGTGCAGGGTGACAGGCTCGAATCTATTTGCATTTTTCTACACACTTCCATCCAGCTATGCCAACACCATTTGTTAAATATACTGTCTTTTTTCCATTGAATATTTTGAGCCTCTTTGTCAAAGATCAGGTGTTCATAGGTTTTTGGGTTAATGTCTGGATCCTCAATTCTATTCCATTGATCCACAAGTCTGTTTTTATGCCAGTACCAGGCTGTTTTTATTACTGTTGCTCTATAGTATAGCTTGAATTCAGGGATGTTGATTCCTCCTGAGGTTCTTTTGTTGAGTAAAATTGTTTTGGAAATCCTGGCTTTCCTGTTATTCCAAATGAAATTGAGTATTGTTCTTTCAAGGTCCAAAAATATTGTATTGGGATTTTGATGGGCAGTGCATTGAATCTGTAGATTGCCTTTGGTAGAATTGCCAATTTTACTATGTTGATCCTACCTATCCAGGAACATGGGAGAGCTTTCCATTTTCTGATATCCTCTTCAATTTCTTTCTTCAGTTACTTAATATTTTTGTCAAATAGATCTGTTACTTCTTTGGTTATAGTTACTCCAAGGTATTTAATACTATTTGCTGCTATAATGAAGGGTAATGTTTCCCTTATTTCTTTTTCAGCTCTATCTTTAGTGTATAGAATGGCTACTGATTTCTTTGAGTTAATCTTCTATCCTGCTACATTGCTGAAGATGTTTATTAGCCATAGCAGTTCCTTAAAAAATTTTGTGGGTCACTTATGTATACAATCAAATCATCTGCAAATAGAGATAGCTTTACTTCTTCTTTTCCGATTTGTATCCCCTTAATCTCCTTTTGTTCTCTTATTGTAAAAGCTTATATTAATAAAAATGTAGAAATACATTTATGTATATATATAAGAAATATACCTTGTGGCCAAAACAATATTAACAATAGGGAAGCAAATGATTCAATGAATGGGTTTTCTAAATAAAAGCTCTTGGCAGAAAAAATATTAAGAAGAGAAAGATTATGACTTGCAGGAAGACATTTGTACACAATGAAGAGCTCATTCAATACTTAGGCAACTTTCTGTGTGTAGGGGGTGAATATGTGTGTGTGTGTGTGTGTGTGTGTGTGCGTGCGTGCATGTGTGTGTTATGTGTACTTACGTGTGTGTTTACATGTGCATGCAGGTCTACACTCTGCATATGGGGTATGTGTACATATATAGCAGTCATAGGTCACCAGAGTTGTCAACCTCAATTACTTTCTATCTTGCTCTTTGAGACAAGAGACTTTCACGGAAAGAGAATCTCTACATTTATCAGCTAGGCAATGCATTGGCCTATCTCTCCTCTCCACCCTGTCCTCTGTGCTAGAGTTAAAGATGAGTGTTATGGTACCCAGGTTTTATGTGTTTGCCAGACATGAGTACTCATGCTTGTATGACATGTATTTTACTAGCTAAAAGATCTTAAATTTGCTTAAAATGACAATATAAACCTTTGAAAATAATGTAGGATAAATATTATGCTCATTTTTATGGTTGAAATATAAATAGCACAATCATTTGGGGGAAAGGCATTTTTCTTATAGCATTAAACATGATGATGTATTACAACCTAGCATTTCCACTCCTAAACATTCACCCAAGAGAAAGACACCTTATTTCCAAAGTGAGATTGGAATGTGGCTTTTCATACAAAATTGATTCATTCAATATAGTTACAGTTTTATACACAGGAAAATGTATAAGTAAGGTTTGCTATAGTAGTGAAATTCTACTTACCAATAGATAGGAAAAAATGATCAATGAAACTACATGGATACATTTCCAAAACATTATATTGACTTCAAGAAATCAGAATAAAACAGTTTATGGATTCAATGCACACTAATGCCAAGAATAGATCAGTTTAATCCAAGAGATCAACATACAACCAGTGATATCATGTGAGTATGGGAAAGAGGTAATTTGAGTCTTGGATGTTATTTTATTGTCCCTTTGGCTGATGGTTATATTCATCCAGCTATCCATATAAGGGCCATGAAAAGAATCTAAAATAATTACAAAGATTTTATTTTTTTTTAAATTGGTGAAATTTTAAAAAATGAGATAGCACTGAGTTGTCACTGAATTATCTATTGAAGGTAAACAAAAAGTTCCTAAGAACCAGTATAATGCCAGTCAATCACACATGGACATTTTGAGCTAATGGTATGTTAGTCTGCATGTTTATGTATTCTTCCTTGAATCCATATGCTGAAATCCCAACCCCCAAAGTGACAGTGTTAGGAGACATTGTGAATAATAGATCTCTCAGCCCTTCTACTAAGGAGGACACAGAGAAAAAGAACCAGGAGGCAAAACCTCACTCAACACCAAAATTCTTGTGTCTTGATCTTGAACTTCATTCATGCTTTGAAAGGTGTGAAAAAGAAACTTTTGCTGTTTTTAAACTACCCAGTTTATGAAATTGTGTTATAGGTGTCTTAATCAAAATTTAATAGATATTAATAAGCAATAATAGTAGTTGCAGACAAAAATGAACTATTCTGTTTCTCTAAAAATATTATATATAATTGGATTGTATATGTGTATATCCCTTAGATTTTTACAGCAATGCAGATATTTATTTTAATGTACTCAATATCTTTAAAAGTTATCAAATAATAGAACATAACACCAGAATTTATTTCTGTATCTGAGCATAACTTAGCAGAGACTGGCCAATCTTTTCCATGAGAAACATGATTACAACAGCCATTTATTCCACCATGACATATACTTATTTTTATAAATTCATTCTAATAATAAAATGCTAAAATATGTGTCCCTGTATAAGTCTTGCCTTTAAGTAGTGGGCAAATAACATTATAGAGACTTTCGCAAATCATCAACCTCATAGCCAAGGCCAAACAAACCACAGATGACATTAGTAAATCTGTTCATATGAGAAGAAAAAAAATCTATTCTGGTATATGAATAAGGAGGGAGAGGAAACAGAAATGCCACAAAAGTGGAACTTAGCCTTCCATAGAGCTGACATTAGGCTATGCTGATGACAAAGGAAGGCATATGGGTCCATCCACACACAACTTTCCTGGACTGTAAAACTGATTCATCAGGGCTCTGAGTGTTGAGTGGACACTCATAATTAAGATATGGTTGTCATCATTTAGACATCACAGCCAGATAATAAGCATCATCACTATCAGCTGATTATCACCTCAGGTACATCTTCAGCCTTTTAGCTACAGACACACTTTTACTATAGACAATATATGCAGATTCTCATCTGTTATAGATAGCCATGCCCAGGACATAGCATTCTTCCACACATGTGATGTGGGCCACACAGACATTATGTTTTGTCTTCTTCCAAACAATGGGTTGAGTATTTCTACCCCAGGATAGGTACTGGATAGAGATGCCTTCAATTTGGGAAACTGGCCTCTGGGGTTTTAAGTACATCTGCTCTGTTTGAAACAGCAGGAATTGTGTATCACCACTCCTACAGGGGGTTTGTTAGGCACAGAGCTCTGAGTCTCTGGGGTCTATACATTGGAATAGTCTTCAAGAAGACCCCAGGTTTAGGACAAGTATTTCTTTCTTCTTCCCTTTTTTTGGAGGGGGTTGCAGTGAACTTTATTGATCATATTGATAAAATGCTCCCTGGGATGAATTCCTGTTTACCCTCATGGAAGCCATGCTACCAAGTACAGCATAATAAAACCTTCTAAAGGTATGATTAATATGAATAGAGCTGTACACAGACGTCTATTTTAATACTATATCATCCATGAGTAAAATCCAACTTAACACCAAGTGATTGCCCTTTTAGCAGGCAAAAGAAAATTATATTTTATTTTCCATAAACCAACAAGAGAAGAGTATTTCTCTGAACTCTAGAATTATGATTAAAAGCAGAATTTACCATGATTTCCTAGCTTTTGATATACCATCTTGACAGAAAGGGGCAGCATTGGAGCTATGGGTTTAAAAGTAAAATTTGCAATATGGCATGAGATTAATACATCAGCATTATCTTTAGAAATACTTGTCCTATAGTTGTGGTTGTGAGCCTAACCTTTAATGGCTGAGCCATCTCTCCAACCAATAGTGAAGGTGTTGCCTAGACTTGACTTCCTCTATAAACAAATGAATAGTCACCCTAAGTGCCATCACAGAACTTACATCCAACAAGAAATAGAGGTAGAGGCAAGAATACATGGCTGAGTTCCTGGTCTAGCTGAGAGCTGGGGAGGAGACTCTATATGAGCAAGGGGATAGGGATTATAAGGAAAATTCTCACAGTGATGGCTGGCTGGAGCTCTAGGGAGCTCACTGAATCAAGAACAGCCTTCAGGGAACCATCAGGAAAAGGAACTAGGCCCTCCAAGGGTAGGCACCTGTCCACTGACATGGGCAGTATGTGGAGCCTCGATGGGAGGGATCAGATTGTGTTTCTATGCATGGACTGGCACTTCGAAGCCCATTCCCTCCAGAGGAACACTTAACACAGTGTTGATATTAGGATGAGGAAAGTGGACCTGCCTGGAGTGGATGCTGAGCTGATCTACCTTGATACTTCTTGCCCTTTCTGGCGAGGGGATGGGGAGGAAGGAGGCTGAAGGCTGACCTGGAGGAGTTGGGAGTGGAAAGGGGGTGGGAGCAAGAGGATACATGGATGAAAAAGACCTTATTTTATTTACCCACTAAAGGATATTCTAGACTACACTGAGGACCAGGTTGTCTCCTGTGACTTTAACAGTGACCCCCACTCCTCCACCTTTGATCCTGGGGCTGGCATAGCTCTCAATGACAACTTTGTAAAGCTCATCTCCTGGTATGACAAACCCCAGAAAGGACGAGCAAGCAAGAGAGAGGCCCTTGGTAGCAGTCCTTGTCCCATCTCAGCCAACACTGAACATCTCCCTCAGTTTCCATTCCAGACCCTGGAATAACAGGAGGGGCTTAGGGAGCCCTACTCTCTTGAATACAATCGATAAAGTTCACTGCATTCCCCTCCCCAAATAAAAGGAAGAAAGAAAGAAATGTTTGTCCTAAACTTGGGGTTTTTTTGAGGACTCTTCCAATGTATAGGCCCCAGAGACTCAGAGCTCTGTGCCTAACAAATCCTGATGGGAGCCATAGATGGGAGACAAGATGTTTGGGCCATGGTTTTTTGCTGGGGAGATCGTGCTGTACTTTCTATTTTATGTCTGAAATGACGAGCCAAAGAAATGAACTAATAAGATAGCTATTGTTTCAATGCTGGCAAAATGTTTATAATTTTTCTATAGCATCATTAAAATGTGGGTAATTGCTACATCTTTCTCAGCTCATGAATTTTCTCATACAAATTGTCTTAAAAAGTTTAATGGCCTTATCAACAACTTTCTTGTCTCTGAGAGGATATAAGCAGATTAATAAACATTCTTTATTTCCTTCTAAATCCTTCAGAAGAAGATTGTGCAGCAAGAATGCAAATGCTGTGGGTTTACATAAGGAACTGCAAAAACTGAGTTGATTAAACTGGGACAAAGATAACTTGGCTTTGAACAATTTATTAAGCCATATCCAAGCTCTTTTCAGTTGACTATGCTATTGATAGAAGTGTGATGATCCTCTCATGTGTGAAAAATGCCAATGGAATATAAGGCACCGAAACAGCAGAGTAAATTGTTCATAAACCTGTAAAATTACATAGGCACCAATGGGCCAATTAGACTAACATGTTGTTCATTGGCTCCTGTGCACCACAGAGGATTATACGCTAAGTACCAAAATTTAGAAACACATCCCTATATCACAGAATTCCTGGCCTAATCCCAATGACAGAAAAGAATATTATTGACTCACTTCACACAGAACTAAAGTCAACAATCCCTCTCCAACACACACATACACACACACACACACACACACACACACACACACACACACACTCCTCCTCCTCCTCCTCTTTCTCCTCCTCAAACTGCTGCTTACTCAGCCTGCCTTACTCTCACATTAGCATCATGGTTCCTCTAGGGATAAGCACCACTTTGCCTTCAATGTTGATGGCACTATAATTAAACATCTCTTTCCCTTCCCAGGCTTAAGCATGGGGCATAAGTTCAGTCAGTGAGCCTCTACTTTCTGGGGAAGAGTTGAGAGAAGTACTCTTCAAACAGCCTTGTCCTGTATCTGTTCTGTAATGTCACCCTGCTCCTTTGATCAAGATCTCCCTGAGCCGTACAGGGAGGCCCTATTTCAGAACACTCAGGGTGAGGTGTTTCCTTGTCCTGCATAATCAAGGGCCCAAATTCAAACTTCAGAATTGCAAAGGGAGCTGGCTGGATTTTGTTTAAATTAAATAGAACCTGCTTCTGTGGCTTACAAAGCCTATAGACATATCAGAGCATAAGCCTGTACGGTAGGCAGGGCTTCTGCATGAAAAAGCAAAGGGAAGTCCAACTAACTTTGGAAAAGCAGACAAGAATGAAAGAATATCTGAACTATATTAACTAGCTGGACCCTAGGATCCTTCAACAGAAATGAAAGGGAATATGAAGGACTGCATGGGGCACCTGCTTTGCCACAGGAATTCAAGAGACTGACTTTAATTAACTTGTTTCACAAATACAATCACTGAGAATCAAAAGGCAGTAATTTATGGAATGTGTGAGAAGCTGACCTGGAATACAGGTGTCAAATTCAACTTTAATTATGCTAGCACCCTATACCACCTTCATTGTTTTTCTTTCATTGTAAAAACATGTATAAATGTACAACTGCTGTAATAATAAGTACACTGTTCAAGCAATGGGATGTATTTCCCAAAAGCTAAGCTTAAGTATAAATATAAGGAGAATATCAGGTGCTATGCACCTCCTAGATTACTGACCTGGAGCCATGGCATCTCTTCATTTTCACTTTCCTATTGAAACTACATCTCACCTGTTCTAACTTATCAATTTTACATCTCCCCCAAGAAGAGCAAATGAACCAGTGCAGAAAAGCACACCTGTTATTCCAGCATACTGGTAGTCCAAGGCTTATCTAAGCTACACACACACACACACACACACACACACACACACACACACACACACACGAGAGAGAGAGAGAGAGAGAGAGAGAGAGAGAGAGAGAGAGAGAGAGAGAGAGAGATCTTAAAACCCAATGGCAGGAAATAGAACTCAGTATTACTATGCATTACTATTTTTAGATTGTAATCTTTAAGGGCCTCGATTTCAACCTTAGCATCACAAAACAGGGATGAACTATTAGCCTGGTCTTCAGGCAGGGAGGCCAGTCCCACTCCTATGGATAGAATCAAGCTCCATGTCAAAGAAAGGAGAAACAGAATATCTCTTTTAGTGTAGAAGCTGAATTTCAAATCAGATTGAAGCAGTAAGTTATAGGCCAAATCCAGCTTCCTAGAATTGGTTCAAGTTTTCTATGAAGAATAAAAGAAAATAAAATTATTCTTCAATAAAATGCTGAAAAATGTACCATTATAACCCCACAGGCTATAAGGTTTCTCACAAGACACTTACTTTCCAAATGTACTGATCTCAAAACTCCAGCTGCAAAATAAAGACCACTTGGTAATACTTCAGTACATATAAATTTTAACTATTGAATATAGAACATTTAGAACCAAAAGACAATTTTATAAACTGCAGGCATAACTTCTTTGTTAGATTCTCACATCTACTGAGAGATAAATTGTTGATTTTTCCAATCAATTTCTGTTTGAATTGATCCTCTTTCAAATGTAACTTTAAACTCGCTTAGAGGAGAAATGGAATGAAGGCTTATGACAGCTTGAGAAATATGTGACAAAACATAATTGATCATCATACTTTATCAAGGGCCTTGAAGAACCTTGTAGGAAGAGTTGTGCCATCAGCATGTGCTTCCTGCCCACCTGGGTGTGGGGCCCCCCTCTAGAAGAACAATGCCAGAAAAGGCAGACCTCTCCTGCAGCAAATTCTATTCCCTTGCTCAACTGCAGACCTGCCATTCGAGAACAAATAAAGGCAGAGAAGTAGGTAGCAAAAAAAAAAAAACATTGGTGAAGAACCAAATACACCAAATATCCAAACTTTATTCCTCTGGTGGCTGAATTCATCACCTTAGAGAAATTACTTAATGTTCACAGTTGTAAGATAATGGGGGCCCATTTCTGATGATATACTGAATAAAATACTCACCATTCCAACTACAATTCAGGGTTCACATGTAATGCTGAATTGAATATATGTTTGAAATACTGGTTAAAAAAGCATTGTGCTGTTGACTAAGAAGTCTTCCTTTGAGTTGAGAAAATAAATAAGGTTCTCCATGGAGTGTGATGAACCTTAAATTTTGTCTTTGATGCTACAAAGCATTGAGAAAGTAGGAAAGTCAAAGTCCCCTTTGTGATGGATTTCTTTAGTTTTGATTATTGCTTTCCAGGTATGTTTAATTTTCTGGATAATATATATATTTGAGATGTGCCCACTTTTGATTTTACAAATATTCCCCTACTTTGGAAGTTGTGGTACTTTGTATGCATAGGGTACAGGTTTTCCACAGTGTGGGTAACACAGCAACCTGGAAAGGAGGGTAATGGTAAGCACAGGCATAGGACTCTGGTTTCATTTCAGAACTAAGCAATTTTTGTTTATTCATGGCTGCTTATATTGCATTTATCTGGCTAGTAAAAACTTCACGGATAGCAAGGCATGAGCGAACAGTCTTTGTGACCTTTTGTTCCTTCCCCACGTTCCATCTCCTGCATATCCCCATTGTTTTGGCCGTGTTTGTATCAAAGGATATTCCTTCTAGATGTTAGCTCATGATTGCAGCCCTTTGTAGTCAGGTAGGCACATCTCCATCAGGGGCTGTGCCTGAGAAAGGAAGTCCAGACCATCTGGACCCTAACACAATTTACATATAATTTACCCCTTTCTGTCACATGTTATATTTTAAAAACAATCTCTTAATTCAAAACCACAAATCACTGTTTTCTCCTGAGAATTTTTAAGTTTTAGGTAATTTTTTAATTAAGTTTTATAAAAAGTGTGAAATGTGTTTAAAAATCACTTCTTTGCATATGAAGATCCTGTTACATTAGAAGCAGGCTTGTTTCTTCCAACTTGAGTGGTCTTAGCAATGGGATGGAATCAATTGACTATAAATAAAAGGGTTTACTTCTAAACCCCTTCTTGTACATATATATAAATATATTTGTATATATATATATTGGATCAGTGTGTCTGTGTTGGACCAGAACCACACCATCCCGATTAGTATAGGCAGTTTTGAAACTGCAAAGTATAATCCTCCAACTTTTGATCTATTTTTTCCTCAGTTGCTTTTAACTATCCTAGATCACATGCATTTGGTGGACTCTGGTACCCTATATACACAGGCAAAGAGGCTTAGAGAGTTCTGATAAGTATCAGATTAATCCTAAAGCCTAGAGGAGCAAACCTACCTTTAGGCTACTGACTATTATGCTCCATAAACACAAACCTCCAGAACAACGCTTCTCAACCTGTGGGTTGCAAACCCTTTGGGAGTCAAATGACCCTTTCATAGGGATTACCTAAAACCACAGATATTTACATTACAATTCATAACAGTAGCAAAATTACAGTTATGAAGTACCAATGAAAATATTATGGTTGGGGATCACCACAGCATGAGGAGCTATATTAAGGGGTCACAGCTTTAGGAAGGTAGAGAACCTTTGATTTAGAAGCTCAAACACCCTTTGTCTTCCTTCAATGATACATCATAACTTAAAGTTCATCTCATTTTCATAATGAATGTG